>JAJEJH010000282.1:255853-295840 GCA_026122585.1 Anacardium occidentale
TTTAAATATAAATATTTTTAAAATATATTTAAAAAAATATTAAAAAAAATTTTTAAAATTTTAAAAAATTGCCGCAGACACCGCCGCCGGCACCGGTGGCGGTGGCCGCCCAAAATAGAACCAAGTGGCCATTTCCGGCCACCTGGTTCTAGGGGAGGCCAGATCTGGCCTCCCCGTTCGGTGGAGGCGGCCAAATCGGTCGCCTCCAGTTTTGGAGGAGGCGTCCAGATCTGGCCGCTTCTGACAATATTAGGTGCCGGAAACGGCCGTAAATGGCCGGCCTTGGCCCCACTGGCCGTTTCCGGCCTTTATTTCGGGCGGAGGCGACCAGATCTGGCCGCCTCCGCCGAACTGGGAGGCCAGATCTGGCCTTCCCTGGAACCAGGTGGCCGGAAATGACCACCTGGTTCTATTATAGGCGGCCACTGACGCCGGTGCCGGCGGCGGTGGCTGCTGGGAATTAAAAATTTTTAAAATATTTTTTAATATTTTTAAACTTTTTTTAAAATATTTTTAATACTTTTTTAAAATTTTTTAATATTTTATATTTATATAAAATTTATTTTATTAATTTATAAAATTTTAATATAAAAAGACAAAAATACCCCTGATGATTACTGTACAGTTATTATTTTTAATATTAAAAATAGGCTATGGGTGGGAAAAGCGGCTTTTAAACTTAGGCGGGTGGGACTTTGTCCCCGCCTGAAACTATGGGTGGGAAATTGTCCTTTGGCCTTAAATAAATGCATGATTAGCATTTAGTTTCTTACAAGCTTTACCGATGGCAACATCTGATTTCTAATGGACGTTGATTTCCCAATTTTTAACAAGCTTACAATATCACAGATGCTCCATCGTATCCACCTTAAGAGACGTTTGAAACATCATATTTTCTAATTTTATAAAACATGCATATTTGGCTTAAAGGTCCAGAAAATATGAAAAATCATTTTTCATACTTTTGCTTAGAAATCATCTTATTTGACATGTCATGTCATAAAAATGCATTAAATGTTATTTATCTTCTTTTTCTAAAATTTTATTTTAATTCTTTCTTACTCTTTTTTTTTATTTTTACATTTAGACTGTGATTCACTATCGTACTACCAAATATATACGAGCATGACCTAAATTCTACGTGCACGTGGAATCGATATGTCTCATAACCATGATTCACCATCCCACAATCGTGAGGATGATAAAGCATAACTTCCACACTTCGTAGCCCTGTACATCTATGTAGATGCACAATCACGATGTTGCAAATGACGTGTGCATGGGCATGCATCTCTTACATGCGAAGGTGTACACTGTATCTACTCTGATGGATCTCAGCCAAACATCATCATAGCCAAACTACTACCAATCATCAACGTTTATCACAATTAATCCATCTATGACAATTATAAAGTCCATAAAAAATGAAAATAAAACATTCTTATGATTCATCCTTAACACATTTTATCATCTAAGCATTTTTTTTTAATCACCATATAACATGTATCCCAAGTCAATTTCAAATCAACAGTCGTTAATTCAATGTAAGTTAACATTTTAGATCAATCAACCACTAGATCAAGGAGAAAACGTATCTTAGCATCAGCTTCCAACATTGATTATAACCAAAACATATAACAATTAACATTCTATTGAAATTAAGCTTAATTAATCCTAGCTCCGTGAATTGACATGCTTAATTCAACTTAATTTCATACAATTACATGTGAACATGCTTAACCATCTTCCCAACATCTCACAGAAGAAGATATGATAAGAATAAGAATTCAACTTATCTACTAGCTATTCTTCTAACTCTCTCTCTCTAACTTGAATTTTGAACAACCTCTGGTGAACTCTTCAACAATCATTCTAGCTCAGCTTTCTGCTCTACAAGCTCTAAAAAGATCTTGCTCTTATAAAATTTGGTATAATAAAAATTCAAAATGAGCACTGCTTTATATAGGTAATGACCATCTCAACATGTGTAGGTGTACATAGCGAGAGTGTATCGATGTATATAGCAAAATATTTTAAAAAATACATGCCAAACAAAACATGGGATCACATGTTGCTATGGCTAGTTGTTATGATGAAGATAAACATTCATTGACTAATATGTCTAAAAGAGATAGAATAATGATAGGGTAAAGTCTAGTCTAGTATTGGTTGCTCTAAAGACCATGATTTTAATCCAGAACGATTGATGACCAAATAATATCAAAGGATGAGAAATTAAAGTGGGAACAACATAAAGAGTCATATTTTAGCCTCTAGTGTTCACTGTTAGAAGGCTTATAGTATTAGGGTTGATTCAAGGCATAAACTTTTAAGGTATATATTTAGGGCCCCAAAAAGAGGAATCTCATATTACAAATTTTTGATATATTTATATTATTAAAAGATTACTAAAATTTTTGATATATTTATATTATTAGAAGATTACTAAAATAATTATTACTTAATATCACAGATATTCTTGAATTAACCTTACACAATAGTGGTGTAATATGTTGACTCGCACAACTAATTCCACGAATAAGGGACTGTGTATCGTCAAGTATTTATTTTACTGGGTGTTAGCTTTTACATTCTGAGAACAAAAAGGGCTCTCAGACTACTAAATCACTATCTTCTTTCTAGGCATTAGCAATTCAACTTTAACAGCTTTTGCGTTCTGGAAGATTATGAAACCAAGAAGAGGACATGCAAGGCTTCTCATGATAATATTTCAATTGCTTGAATGGAAGTTATAAACTTTCATCTTACTTACACGTACTAGACAAAGTCTACAGAAACTCCTTAAGAAGAGCATTACTTTTAATACAACTTTGGGTAATGTTTTAGTAGACAAAAAAAAAATAGTAATTTTCTTGGCAAAGAAAATGGGAGTTGTTGAATTAGTTATGGGCATATATTTAAAATGAAAAGTGGAAAACCGATTAAACCTGTTACCAAACCCATCTTTAGCAATCAATAAGAGGGAAGTGCATCTTGAGATGACAATTCAACTTTCAACAGGTCTGTGGTTCACCACTTCTGGAAAGGTATTCTCCTATAAAAATTGGAGACAGGGATAGGGACAATAATTGCTGAAATCCTTGACCCGTCCCCGCCCCATACTTACCTTGACCCGTCCCCCTCCCAACATATATCCGCTTAACTGATTGAATTATTGAATTGCTCTGTCCTTCTTCCTCTTCACGTTCCCTGCTCCTTTTCTGTTTCCATGTACTTACATCCATACTCGTGCTCATCTTTATTTTGTTTACACTCCCACTTAACCCACCCAGCTATACGTTTTCTTTTCCTTTCCACAATCCAAATTCATTTCTATTTCTTATAGGAATTCACGTATTATAACTTCTCTCATTAGTTAATATCACCAGAAATTACCAAAAAACAAATTATAATATCCTTTAGTTAGCTAAATCATGGGCAACTGTTTATGTTCTTCAGCTAGAGTAGATTCCACCCAGATCCCTCAGCCTACTTCTAGTACTTCATTTTCTTTTCATTAGTTTCTTTTTCCCTCAATTCTTTTATTTGAGTAAGATTATGGCTACCACGTTTCTTGAACCTGGATTGGTGCGTGTGTGTATATATATTTGCGCTTTACAAGAGATGAATCTATAACAGCATTCATTACCGGGAAAGGGTTCTGCCTTTTCAAAAAGGGGAGATGCGGGCTTCCTATGTGAACAAGATAGGATTGAGTAGGCCTGGTGGAAGTAGTAAGAATTGCCGACAAACAGAGCTCTACTGAACCTACTTTATAAATGCAAAGCGAAGTCTAATATATTGGAAGGAGTAGTGAAATAAGAAGGGAAGTCTTTCCTGTATGGATAAGAAGGGAACATTCCTCACGTGCACGTCATGTGTACTTTCCCTACGACACCAAAAAAAACCGGACCGAACTTCTAACAGCCCGCCCGCTTCCATAGAACAATATCGCGGCAATGTAGACCTAAGTGGTCATATTGGATCCTTGGGACCCATCACAAGTACCGCCCGCCTATATTTGAACGAGAATGCCGTGTCGTCCAGCGGAGCCTAGAAGAAGGTGACTCGCGCAGACAGCTGACTCCTTTTCAATAGAAAGGAATAGCCAAACCAACCCAGCTGGCTGGTCAATCTCAGAGATCTTATCGGCCGGCAAACCAGAGACGGACGACCACGGTCCCGACCTTACCAGCACCGGAGGTGTACTAATCAATGAAATAGAGTATTTAATCAATGATCTTAATTCCACAAATTGAGCACCAAAGGCAATGTATTCAAACCAAAAGTATGTTTCAGTATATTTTTTCTTATTGCTTTCCCTATCATACAAGTCAGGCATGGGTAAGGTATGAGACAGGAACAAGGTAAAGATAAGATCAACAAATAAAGACGGGGATTCTCTATAATTCTTATAGCAGGGATGGGGATCGGGGAATTTGGTCCCATCTGGATGCCATCCCTGAGTGCAACCTTTTATTGGTTGGTATCTGAAAGGGAGCACATTGTTCCAAGCCAATTCATTTCTATATGTATACTTTTCACAATCAGAACAAAGATTGCTAACACAATGAGCAAGAAAAATCACCACATGAATCATGGCATGAACCAAACAACTTTTTCAACTCACATACAACAGGGTAGTTATTCTCTTGAATTCCAGATAATAACATTATTTCTCAGATGTCAGAGACATTTATAAATAAAGCACATATAACAGAATTTTAGACAGTAACAAAATCATAAAGTTTACTTAAGTTCAGTACCAAAACGACTGGTTTCTGACTGCAAATCTATCACTTTCCTTTAAATTGCTTCCCTCATAATCCAGTGTCCATTTCTCAAATGTACAGTCAATGAAGTCATAGTAGCCGCCATGAAGAGAGAGTGTGCCTTTCTTCACTTTTTCATCAATCCATGAATAAGTTAGTAGGTTCAAAAGTGAACAATTTACAGATTCCTGTAAGGAAAGGACAAACTTATTAAGTTCGTGATAAGGATAAAAACTCTGAGCCTGTAAGAAGCAAGATGGCCAAAAAAGACTAGTCTAACCAAACAACGTCTATATGTAAGTATTGTGTTCAATTGTGTACAACTTTGATAAAAATTTTTGAAGGATTCATAAGAGGAATTTTCTCAACAACAGGAGTGTTAACCCATTTTATTAAGACAAAGAATGTCAAACTTCATTATAAATTTTCGATAAGGGGAAGATGCAAAACATAAAGTTGGATAAAACTAAACCATAGAACTTGGACATTCTAAACTCAGGAGAAAGCAGATCACCTTCTCACAGTGTCGACACTGATGGTCAAAGCTAAGGTTAACAGCAGCAGACTTTGTGTTTAACCTTGCCTTCTTCCCAACAACAACCCAATTTTGAATTAAGCTACAGACAAAGTTTGGTTGAGTGAGAAACATCCAAACCAAGTTCTATAAAAAATTTATGACATGCTCATAAGAAAACATCTTTGCACAAAAAGGTGCTCTACATTTTTTACCTTGAATCTGCTTCGTCCTCCATGCTCATAAGGGCCCGAATGCCTCCACAGCAGCTGTGGCCAATGACTAGAATGTTTTCAACCTGCACAAAGAGTGATTAACCATTTTTGCAAAAGAAAGGTATGCATAAAACTTAATAGACTTTATAGCCAGATAGTTTTCCATAAGTTTCTATATTTAGCAATCCTTAAGTACAGAACCTAACCATCTAAATAACAATTGCAAGAATTCCGAAGACAGAAACCCACCACTTAAGTTTAAAGGCAGATAATACTTACTTGAAGAGAATTTACTGCAAATTCCAGTGCAGCATTTGTTTCTGAGGGCCCATTCTATGCAATCAAATGAATTGAAAATAATTAGAAATGGTATTTAGGACAAAATCATTCAATCTTCTTCTTAGAAATTGCCGTCCTGTCAAGTGTTCACATTGTAGCATCAACCCTTTATTGTTGTGAAGCAAAAAAATCCAAGATAAATCAGGCAAAATGTATCACATACCTCACATGGGGGTACCATATTTGCAACATTGCGGACAATAAATGCTTCTCCTGGTTGAAATCCGAGGATGTTTGAGGGGCAAACTCTGGAGTCTGCACAAGCAATCACCATAAACTGTCCAAGAAATTGATAGTTAACAAAATTGTTTTTCCAGATCTCAACAAATAAACTGATTTTAAAACAATAGTGCACCGTCTATAAGCTTTCAAGCATTTGAGTGACAAAAGTGTTAAAAGCAATGACTTAATTGCAACCAAAAAAGGAAAAAAATTACTTACCTTTGGTGTTTGAACATTTGAAAGATTTAGGTAATGTTCTAAGTTTTCCCTGTTCCAAAATGTAGGCTGTGTTAAAAGGCAAACTAATTGATTTTAAGGATAAAATCAACATAAGCCAGAATTTGATGCTTACAGGAATGTCTTCTTTTTGAAACTTAGAAACCGATGTTTCATTTCATCAAACATACGACATCCATTTTGAACTCCCACTTCAGTCTCTATTTTGTCACTTCCAAGTTTCGTAGTCAGTCCCACAGGCTCTTTTGAAGCCATCAATAGAAAACCTGGATTGCTCCTGACAAAAAAACAATACGCCTTAGAAAAATTTAGTTAAAAACTATACATAGCAGGTGGTAATATAAACCAAAATGGAGATATTCTTATCTCTTAGGACCAATTCTGAAGGTAGCACGGAACTCATTGTCTTATATGAACAACTTCTCCTATAAATAAATCACTGACTGTAATTAGAAAATCACAAAACCATAAAAAAATTTTAAATTGATATAAAACCCATTACAGTACCACCATTTATGATAACATTAACCTATGGATTTGCACCTAAGAATTGAAGAGACACTCAAACAAAGAGAACGTGACTACTACTTCATACTCATAAAATTACCATTCAAGTTATGCAACAACTTAACGGGTTCTTAATTTCTGTCTTAATATCAATTTCATCAAAATGAACAGAGATAATTTTAAATATGAAAACACATTTATTAGAATAAAACATCAAAACATGCCTCCATATAACAAAACACTTATGTAGGACACTTGAACCGAACTCCTAGTAGTATTTACCAAACTGATGAACCTAAATGACAAGTGGTATGAACCTGAATATGGCTAATGAAATCTACTAAAGTTGAATGCTAAATCTAAAATACAACTATTACTAGCAACCAAAAAACAAAAATGTTGAAGGTACGATAAACATACAATAATAATCTTCAATTTCAATAATTAGAACAAAATCTCACTCAAAAACAAAATATACGCAGGTAAACATATAAAAATAAAACACAGAAAAATCATTAAATTAAAAATATAAGCACATAATCAAAGATACATCAGACAATTCTAAAATTAAACATCAGTGATCCAAGAATGTAAGAGTTAAGTAAAAACATGAAAACATACTTGTAAAAAGGGGACAAGCCGAAACGAATAAGTTCAGTTTCCCTAAATTTCAGCTTGACGCTAAAAATATGCTGCAAAGAAGAAGAAATCAATAAAAAACCCAGACAGAAACCATTCCGGAAACAGCCACACGCGCGCCCGAAAAGTAAAGAAGAAAAACTCACCGTAGGAGTCGCAGAAGGCGAGAGAGATGAACAAGAGGATAAAGGGTGTTTATAAAGAGAAGTTGAAGCAAGAATTGCCATGGAAGAAGGGACAGATTTTAGGAGAGAAAGACGTGTTTGATGAAATGCTTGAGAAAATTGTGAATGAGTTGGTTGGATCAAAGAACACTTGGCCTGTCTCCAAGAAAGACGGAGAAAACTAGGTGTCTCGTGTTCTGAGTGGCCAACTCAGCAACATTGACTCACTGACAAAGACCAAACATATGCCATTTATGAATGAAACTACTTGTTATTCATTCTGAAATCTAAACTTCATCGAATAAATGCGGATCGAATTAATGGCTCGTAGTGGTTGGCGTAAACATAAATTCATATATCCTAATTTTTTTAAATTTAAATACTTGTTTATTTATCAAGTTAAGGATTAAATTTAATTATCAATAATTAAATATTAATAATTTAAAAAAAATTTAGTTTTTAATAAAAATTTTTAAAAATAATTATTAAAAATTATTAAAGTAATATTTAAATATTAAGATAATAAAACTATAAATTATAAAATATTTAAAAAATAAAAAAATAAAAAAAAAATTACTATTAAATAATTGAAAACGATCACTTAATTCATGAGATAATAGATATAATCACCTTTTTTTTCTGATAGAGACAATTAAATCTGAAAGTAGTCGTTGACCGTCTTTATCAAAAAAAAAAAAAGGCAATCAGATACATTATCTTTGTCAAACAAGATGATTAAATTTGGTCGTTCTGTAAACTAAGTGATGAAAATTGTAAGTGGCTACCATGTCCAACATTATTGTTAGGGGCAATGGTTTTTTTTATTTTTTATATTTTCTAAATATTTTTTAATTCTTTTATTTTATGTTTAAATATTTTTTTATATTTATATTATAATTTTTTTTGGGGTATTTTCATTTTATAAAAAAAATTAAGAAATTTGGATGAAAAAAAAATTAATAAATAAGTATTTAGATTTTAAAAAGATGAAATATAAAATTTTGTTTGTAAGTAAAACTATAAATATGAATAAATCCTTTAGTCCATAAAATAAACAGTAAAATTATATTTGACGGGCCTTGTAGTGAAGTTAAATAAAGCCAGAGTTTTTTAATAAAATTTTCAAAAAATAAGTTAAAAAGGTCAGTGATTGCAGGGCTTAAGCCTTTAAACCTAATCAAGATTCTGAAAAGTAGGGAGGTATAATTGACATTTATCAAATCATCAAGGCACCGTTAATTTCAAGAGAAATTAATTAAAATAATTTTTTTAAATACAATTTTGACCTCTTTTCTGGATCATCCAATTTTAACCAAAAGTACTAATTTAATATATGTTTTGCCCTCTTCTTCAACCTTACAATGGAAAACTGTGTTTATTGCATATAATGCATATTTTCATGTAAAAATCACTTCAAACTCAAAAAGTTGTTGCATTAAAATCATCTTAATCTAAGTAACACTTCATTATATTGTTTCACATTATGCTTGAAGATTGAAACTAATATCGACATAATTCCAAATTGAGATTTTAAGGTTTCATTATATAGCAATCAAAATGATGTTTTTTTTTTTTTTTTTTGTTTCAAAGTTAAATTAGTTAGTTATATGAATGGTTTGTTTATATGAAATTTATATTAGATCTCTTCGCATTAAGACAAGTTTTTGTGATCAAAATGCTTAAATATATTATATCTGCATTTTTCTAGAAAAAGTAAGCACGATAGGTAAGATAAGCACAAGTTAGGCTGGTAGGCGTTTGTTAAGGGAGTAGGTGTGTAGGCAGGATTGGTTGGTAGTTAAGGTAGGCGAGGTAGGCAGGTAGTCAAGTAGGCGAGTAAAGGGATTTATTGTATTTGAGAAAAATAATTTTCATCTTGTAAACAGGAGTGGACATCCGACGTTATGTTAATTAATGAATGTCGGGTATATATATGAATTCATGGTCATTTATAATTTATTTTCAGGTGAAATTTTATGATTTTACCTTTGAATTCGAATAAATTCAAGATCACGATATGTTTGTAGAGTTTTGTAGGTTGTTCATGATTTTTTTATAGGTATTTGATGAAAAGCAAAATGATAGATACTCGCGATGATTTGAGGATGATTTGAGATGACAAGGAAAAGAGGTAAACAAGTGAAGAAAAGAGCGTTGGTGGCTACGGGAAATCACAAGAGCTAGGTGCTATAACGTCAGGCCGCAGTGGGAAGCAAGCGAGGAGACGATGAGTGTTGCACACAAAATTTTACAAGAGCCATGCATTATGGCACTACATTGTAATACGATATCAATAAATTTTAATCTACAAATTTTTCCTTTGTTTTCTAACCTTATAAAAAAACTCACCTAATGAGGGGAGAGTCTCCTTAGAGACAAATTAGAGAGATCTTTAGCATTCTTTATGGCTATTCTCTTACTTTTTACATATAAAACAATTGAATCAATTGGAGATTTGTACTTTGGAGAATTCAAGGAGTTTATAATACAATTCAAGATTTTCATACCTGGTTTTTATCTCTGATCTCTATGATGTTTTTCTTGAATTTGTGTAATAATTTTTCTATTACGATAAACTAATTCTCCTAGGCTAAGAATAGAGCTAGCTAATTCATAAATTTGTAATAACTTTGGTTATGATTCAAGAACATACAATTTAACAATGAGTATATAGTATGATTTTAATGTCTATTAGAAATCTAGCTAATTTTTAATATGATCTATGTTGTGTGATTGAGACTAAGAGGTCATATTGCACGGGAGCTTAGATAATACATGTCATGGATTAATTGAATATAGAGATATATGAATTAATACATGCAATAGTTATATGCACAATTGATTTGTGTTAAAAGCTAGTAGATTTCATAGAATGGTAATGCATTCAACTAAGGATTCTAAGTTTGATGAAAGAGATGATGTTGAAAGAAGTCTAATAAATGTTCATTATCAAATTAGGGGAGTCAAGTGTAGTGTTAAATATGAAAGGTCGTTCCATCATAGAGCAATTTAAGTAAATGTTTATATCCCTAATTCATTCCATTGGGGTTTGTCACTTGTCTTGCCATTTAGCCATATATTGTTTTATTTTCTAGTTCGCGTAGTTCCCAGCTTATTTCATTTACTTCTCCTTCTTCTTCCCACAACTCCAGTGGACCCTAGAGTGGTTGAGAGAGATCCCCCAATAACTTAGTTCTAAATTAAAGATCCAGAGGCTTCCTAAGTTAACAAGAATTTATAATGGTTATAGTCATGTAGCTTTTAGGTGCACATTTGTGCATATCGTCTAGAGTAGAAAAATAATAATTTTTTTTTAGATTTAATTGTAAAAAAAAAGTAAGAAAAATAGTAATCAAACAAGTATTATAGGATTTAATACATCCTATACATTTCATGTCATGCCAAGAAAATGATATTTAAGAAATGAAAATGTTTACAACCTTTTGGTCGAATATGCATGTTTTATAAAAACATAGAAAACTTGATGTTTTAGATATCTTTTAGGGATAAATACAAGAGGGTATTTATGGGTTCTCACACCCTTTAGAGAGGGAAATCAATATCTACTAGAAAGGACATGACTATTAGCTACACTTATTAGAGAGAGTGCTAGTTGTGTATTCATTTTGAACTTATATGGTTGGGGTACTAAGTCTTTGTATCCATTAGTATGATTAATATATAAGTTCTTATGAAATTTTTATGAAATATGATGATTTTATGATAAGTTTTATGATGAAATCATCAAATCGATTATGATAAGTTTTTATAATGATATCTTCAAATTGATTATGATGATTTTAAGCATATGATTTTTAAGCATGAAGCTTTTAGGCTAAGTCATGGTTTTTAACATATTTTCAAGATGACATATATGTCACAACATGTTCAAAGAGAAAGAAAAGCAAGACTTACAAAGAATTAAGTAAAATGAATAATATAAGTTAAGACATTAAGATAAGAATGAAGAATTAAGTAAGCAAGCAAGCTTAAGACTTTAAAGATAAGATTCAAGGATAAGATTATATATATGTTAAGTTTGAAAGTTTACTTGTTGAGTGACTTGTCACTTATTCTATTCCTTTGTCGCTTATTCTATTCCTTTTCATTGCAAGTTAACTCGTTTTGTGCATTGAGTAGCTATGTATGAGAGACTATAGTTGTCAGGATTATATTATAGTTTATATATAGTTTATGATTTGAAGTTTATGTACACATTATGTTTTTCTTTTTTATATTTTCAAAATAATTACCATAGTTTACATTATAAACAATTTTATGTTTTACATTTTATGAAAAGTTAATAAAAAGGTATTATTAAAAATAAAGTTTATATATGTTATGTTTTAGTTAAGTTTATAATTTTCGCTTTATGAGTGTGAATGAATTTTTTAAGATTTTTACATATGTTTTAAGAAAGATATGTAATACTATTATGTTAATTAAGCTATAAATAAGATAAACTATATAGTAGCATTACAATATAAAACTCCAAAAAGATACAAATTTTTTTACTAAGAAGATTTTAAATTCCTTACGGTTAGAGATGTTAATAGAGATGATCCTAGAAGTTATGAAGAACCGATATTAGATATCGACTCTAAAAGATAGAATCCATGCATGCTAATCAAGTTTAAACAATTGTTGATCCTTAAGAAGGAATGGTTTCCATTGGATGCAAGTTAATCTTGAAGAGAAAGATTGAAAAAGATAGAAAGGTAGCACCCTATAAAAATAAACTGGTCGCAAAGGGTTATACTAAAAAAACAATTGTTGGATTAAGAGAAATTGTCTCGCCAGTAGCTTTAATTAAATTTGTCAAAATCATGTTGACTATAGTGGCACATTATGACTATGAAATTTGGCAAATAGATGTTAAGATTACATCTCTTAATAGATTCATTGAAGAAAATATATACATGCAACAACTTAAAGGTTTTGTATCTAATGTCGAGAAACATAAAATGTGTAAACTACATACATCCATTTATGGATTAAAACCAGCTTTCAAGAATTAGAACATCTACTTATAGATTAAAATGAGCTTCCAAGGACTAGAACATCTAGTATAATAACATAATCAAATCATTTGTTTTTATAAAGAATTTGAAGGAATTGTGTGTATGCAAAAAGGTGGAAGATCATGCCATAATTTTTCTCATATTGTATGTAGATGACATACTAATGATAGGAAATGATACTAG
The DNA here is from genome assembly GCA_026122585.1 of Anacardium occidentale. Taxonomy (NCBI): domain Eukaryota; kingdom Viridiplantae; phylum Streptophyta; class Magnoliopsida; order Sapindales; family Anacardiaceae; genus Anacardium; species Anacardium occidentale. The sequence continues at coordinate 268,667 of JAJEJH010000282.1, forward strand.
CATGTTAACTGAAGTTAAAATATGGTTTTCAATAACCTTTTTGATGAAAGATTTGGGAGAGCTACATATATCATAGGAATTCATACCTATAGGGATAAAAAAAAAGGATTAATAGACTTATCTAAAAAATTGTACATGGAAAAGATATTGAAACAATTTAACATGGAAGACTCCAATGGGGATAGTTTACCCTGTAGTCATAAGGTTTATCTTTCAAAAGAAATGAGTCCCAAGACTGATGAGAAACAATGATGAATGCATAACATATCTTATACTTTAGTCGTAGGTAGTTTTATGTATGTCATGTTATGTACAAGAATTGATATTACATATGTTGTAAGTGTTACAAGTAAATATCAATCCAACCTAGGAGAGAAACGTTAATTATTAGTAAAAACAATCGTTAAGTACATAAGAACTAAGGATTAAATTTTGAGTTATAAAGGCTCAGGATAAAAAATCCAAGAATACTCATATTTTAATTTTCAATGAGATATTGATGATAAAAAGTCTACTTTAAAAGCGATGCATGCATGTATACCAAGTCATAATTAAGGTTGCTTATGAAAGGTTAATTCATGTATCAAGAAAAGATGCACAATCATGCACCCTATTGTACAATCATTCATCAAAAAGAAATGTTATCTTGAAGGGTTATCTTGAAGTTAGATATTAAACCTAAGCATTAAAGAAGTTATCTTGAAGGGTTATAAGGATATATAAGGTACGTATTAACATTAACACATGCCTAGAAAGAGAGGCAACCCATAAGACACGAGAGAAAAGTTAGGTGAGAGCTATTATTAGCCTAAGTTAAGTTAAATGGCTATACATGCATGCATGTTTTCTTATGATTCTATCTCATTCAGTTTAGCACATGAGACCAAGTTTTCTCATAAGTGAATATGTTTTATAAAGGTCATTTTGAGTGAGAATCTGTGAGATTTTCTACTTACATTGTCTATAGTAAGGTATACAATAGGACAAAAAATCCATAGTAGGGTATATTAGGTTATAATAAAGTCGAGATATCTTAGAATAGTTTAACGATGCAAGAAAAAAGGGTTACATTAGCTCACATAACCAAGATACCAAATCCTTGTCTCAACATAGTTTGATTGGTATAGATGTTTAATTATAGTTAAATTAAGTGCTTTTACTTGAGTTTTCATGTTTATAGAGTGTCATCCTAATATAAGATTTATAGTGTATACTAGATGACTATATGAGACTATAGTGTTTTTCGAGATAAATGTATGAGACTTAAATATTTCTTGAGGAAGTTTTACAGGACCTTGAAGCTTTTTGAGTTAAGTTATAAGTAAAGTAGAGTTCACGTCATCCTAGTTAGAGTCCAAAGGTGTACTTTTGATGACTAAGTAAAATGGATTAAGTCAAAGGTAAAATAGGGATTAAGTAAAAGTTTAAATAAAGTTTTTTATTTATTAAGTGACTTATCTCTCACCCCCAACTTTTTTGATTTTGTAGGTAGAAGTTATTATAAAGGTTGTACTGCAAGAGGAGGTCAACAAGCATAGAATTATAATAAAGGCAATTTAGTCACTTTTCGATGTTAAGTCTATAGTTTATTTCATGTTGATATGTATGGACCATTTATGTTATTTGCTACACATTGTATTATCGTTGTTTAAGTTACGTTTTATGGCATTCTTTTGACATTTCCACGTAATTGTGAATAATTGGCCAAACTGGAATTTTTATTCAATTTATATCTTGTATTAATGAAGTTCAAAGTATTTTCATACTCATTTAGTCTAAGTTCATAGTACTTCCCTTTAAAAGATAATACTTCTAAAGAGAGAGTGTTGTAAGTTGGTATTAGATCAAGATTTTGGCATCCAAAAAGGATGATGTAGGATTTGTGTAGTAAGTTAATATTAAGTAAAATATGCCCCTTATACTAAGCTCACCATACTCATAGTCGATCATTATAAATTTAAGTTTAAAGTTATACTTGCTAAGTAAGTTATGATATTAACTAATTTGGGTTTTTCAAGATCATGAGGAAATCTAGATGATTGAAAGGTCATAATTGCAACCCATATAAGGCATAAGACTCAAAGATAACTCCTCTAGCTTTCCATTCATGTCTTAATGATGTTGACATCAAAACCTTATTAGAAAGGTGTTTAGGGAATAAGGCATTATTCTAGTCTAGCCAAGTAAGTTGGTTCAAGCTCTATTGACATGAGTCTCAATAGAGAAAATTTCAAACAAGATATTGATAGATCCCATTGTCGTCATCCCTTTTTTTCTTGATCTTATGAGGTTTTTTCTTTGCTCCATTCTAACTTGAAAGGAACTTACTGAACAAGAAGGCTTACATCTTCCATATCCATTAAGGAATCACCTTCTTCATCAATCACCTTCAAGGTTATGTCTTTTTTAGCCTTGCTTTTCTTTTCTTGAGCTTCAAATAAGCTCATGCATGCTTATCTTATTGAGGTCTTTCAAATTCTTCAATGGTTGTTTCCTTTATATTCCAAGAAGCAAGAAACAATAGAATAGGCTTTTTAATAAGCTCAATCGTCTCAAATCTTTCCTAAGTCCTTTTAAACCATTCATAAGGTTTAAAAACCTTTTGTCTATGTTAGTGATGTTCTCCCATGACTTCATCTTGAACAACTCATATTCTTAAAAAAAAAAAAAAAAAAACTCAATTTTAGACTCTTTTATTTGACTTATTTCTTTATGTGCTATTTGAAGGATAGTCCAAAACTTCGTTGACTAATTCACAAGCATAATTCTACTAAATTCAATTAAAGCCAAAGCATAAACTAAAATGTTAATAATTTTAGCATTTAGACTTAACAGTCTCTCATCCTTATCAATATAATCTAATTCCTTTTTGTGTTCATTTGTGTTAAGGTCTCTTAGCAATAAGTCACCGCACTTTATGATTTTCCATAATCTATAGTCTATCACCACCATGTTGAGTATGAAACTAACTATTGTCAAGATCTTTTGAACACAATCAAAGACCTTCATGATAAAAGATACTTAATGGAACTCGTGAACAAAACCATAACAACCAACTTGTAAAACTAAATAGTAAGAAGATTCTCATGAGATGGAAGTCTTCTCTCCACGTAGGTTAATGTTATGAAGACAATAAATTCTTCAACTTCAAAGGCTTTGCAAAAAATTTTCCAAGTCAAGGGCGTATATGAAATCTCCCTAGTCTACTTTCTATAAAACTTATGCCCTTAGCTTAAGTTTATATAAATCTCTTTTTTGAGAAGTAAAATTTTAATACTTTCATATTTGAAAAAATAACTTTTCATTATATGTCGATCTTTATTTGCTCCTATTTAAATTCATTATTCACTTAAAACATGTCTATTTAAAAATTTTTAGAGCCAACCGATGATGTTTCGATAAAGTAATATACAAAACAAGTTCCTTATTGAACATGCTTATATTCCAAAATTCTTCAAGATAAGGCAATGATGACAAAAGTAGAGCAAAAATAACTTTTACAAAAAAAATTTCATAATACTAATATAAATATTCACATTAAAAAGAAGGAAAAAAAATGACACGAGGAAAGACTAAAGTGTCAATCTCAAAAGACATCAATAAATTCTCTCATGGATTAATTCAACTAGTTTAAGTCTTGAATTTTCTATTTCTCTCGTTAAGCACATTTGGCCTCCTTAGTGGCCTTAGTTTCCACTACCATGATGAGATGACAGTAGGATTGGATAAAATTAAATTAAAGTATTGTCTATATTTTTGTATTTAAAAAATTAAATTAAAATAGTAAAGCGTATAATAATTAATAAAATTAAATGGTAAGAAATGTTAATTTACTTTATAATTTTAAAATTTTTAAAAAATAATAAAGAAAGATCCAAGGACCAGGGCCAGCCGGCCTAACATCTCGATAAAGCCTGATCCTAGGATTGGTCCAGCCCGGCATTTGAGACATGGCCCAGGCCGGATCCAATCTCCAAGGACCCGGACCAGCCCCATTTGCCCAGCTCTAAGTCTGTCCTTTTTCGTCCAAAAAAAACACAGCAATTCCTCTCTCTTCAAAAACAAAAAAAGAAACTTTTAGAGAGACGTATCGAACATGGCGGGTGGCAGTAACAGAGAAGAAGCTGAGCGCTGGCTCATCACGGCGGAGAAGGTTCTATCGGCGCGTGACTTCCACGGAGCTCGTACTTTCGCGATCCGAGCCAGAGAATCTGACCCGAGGTTCGACGCTCCCAACCATGTCCTCGTTGTGGCCGACACAATCATCGCCGCTGAGTCCGTTATTGTCACCGTCAATGGTAACCAGGTCCACGACTGGTATGCGATTCTCCAACTCGCTCGCTTCACTCAGTCCTCAGAACTCATCACCACTCAGTTCCGTAAACTCGCCCTGTTACTCAGTCCCGAGAGGAACAGGCTACCGTTTTCAGATCTTTGCCTCAAGCTCGTGACTGACGCTTGGTCAGTGCTGTCAAACCCCTCAAGAAAGATAATGTATGATACCGAGCTGCAACTGAGTCAATTCGGAGAACGCCCGAGGCAAACACAAATGCCCCCGACACCTCCGCCGCCAGTACAACCAACGCCAAAAAAAATCCCTCGAACTAATGATAAGGAGGGAAATTACACGGCTATAATATATGAAGGAAGGTCTAATTGGTATAACGTAACAGAGTCCACTCGTCAACCTCGACCCATTCAAGCCGAGCCGACTCGTCAACCTCGACCCATGCAGGCCGAGCCGACTCGCACGAGTCAACCACAGTCCACTCGTACTGTACATGCAGAGGCTGTTCGTCCCAGCCCAGTAGAGTCCGCTCGTCCGGCTCTTGTGGAGGAGCCAGCTCGTGCAGTTCAAGCTGATCCTGTTCGTCCCACTCAGGGAGAGCCAGTTGCTTCCTCTCAGGCGGAGCCAGTTCGTTCTGCTCAGGCAGAGCCAGTTCGTTCCGCTCAGGCAGAGCCAGCTCGTTCCGCTCAGGCAGAGCCAGCTCGTTCCGCTCAGGCAGAGCCAGCTCGTTCCGCTCAGGCAGAGTCAGAAACGGAGCCAACTCGTCCGAGTGAGACAGTGTCAGATATACCGAGTTTCTGGACAGCGTGTCCATTCTGTTACGTTCTTCACGAGTACGCTAAGGTTTACGAAGACTGTACTTTGAGATGCGTGAACTGTAAAAGAGCCTTTCACGGGGTGCCGATAGCGCCACCGCCTGTTACGGTAAATGATACGTATTTCTGTTGTTGGGGTTTCTTTCCAATTGGTTATTCTGGCGATGGGAAACAGAAGGGCGGGAATCAGTCTACTTGGAGACCTATTTCTCCCATGTTCACTTGTCCTATGCCAGGGAACGGGAAACCAAACCAAGTGAAAAAGACATATAAAAGAGCTCAAGTTTTATATGATGAGGTGTTGATTTCTGAGTCTGAGTCCGACCCTAGTGAGGGGTCTGATGATGATTGGGAAAATCCAAGGAGAAAAAAGGGGAAAATTGCGAAAGGGAAAGGGAAAGGAAATGAAAACAAAAAAAGAGTAGGAAGGCCACCGGGCGGGACTAAGAAGGGGACACAGAATCAAAATCAAAATCAAAATCAAAGTCAAAGTCAAATTCAAAGTGTGGCTGAGAATACAGCGGGAATGGTTGGAACGTCAAGTGGTGGTGGAGCAAGAGTTCTTAGAAGTAGTGGGAAGAAGCAAATGGGAAATGGGTTGGATTTGAATGTGGAGTTTAGTAATGAGTTGGATGACCCGGTGGCGCCAAGGGTGAATCATGTGAATGGGGAGGAGGACAATATTGATGGTGTTGAGTTTTTTGAGGGGCTTGATGAGTTTTTGAGTAGTTTGCCCATACTAAATAATGTTGTGAAAGATGATAAGGTTAAGTCGGCTTAGTGAGTAAGACTCTTACTTCTGTTGATGCTGGTTTTATTCTTCTTCTTCTTCTTGTGGATTTTGTACCCTTGTTGTAGTTTTAATTGTGCAGAGGCGCTAGCACTTTGGTTGTTGGTGGTGATATATGGCATCATGGGGTTTATCATTGACCTCTTTGGAAGTGCTTCGTTACATCTCAAGGACATGTACTTATCCTAACTAATTTAGTTGATTAGGTCACTTCATGATCTTGAATTTCTTCATTGTGCAATTATCAAACTTCCTTTGCACCCATTACCATGTTTGCATTTTCAATAACTTTTCTTGATGTGAACATTTATGTAAGACTTCATTTTTTCTTGTGTGTGTGAGAATCCGTAAAGGTTTTCACATTTTTGGAATAGCTGTGCCTGATATAAGCATGTAACTCATTTTTTCCTTTCGTAAATTTCTGGGTGTTTGCTTTTGCGACATATTATATTTGGATCTTTTTCATGAAATTTGCTTGGTGTGAACATTTCTTTCAGATTTCTTTTTCACATGTTAGCCATCAATGAGCATGATTACATCTTTTGAATATAAGCTTGCATATCTGATTTCTTTTTTACTGTTTATATGTGTGCAGTTACACTGCTCGCATGAGAATTATATTTTCTTTGAACTTATGGAATTGTGTAAATTCCAATGAAATGTTGTGTGATGAAATCTTTTCTATATTAATGCCAGTTCTTTGGCAGATTATTTTCATGTATGCAATTGCCTGTAGGGTTAGAGAATATAATATAGCAAGTCATTGGTTCAGACTTACTGGGTGACAAATCCTGTGGCAGGTGGCAACTAGAATTTAGTATTGCACCTGCTTTATTAAACCATAGAAGTTTTCACTTAGTTCTTCGTAAAAGTAAAAGAAAATATAAATCTTAAATGGTTGTTGGGGATTCCTTTGCTCTTTTCATTAAAAAATTGTTTATGCAGAATTGTTATTGCTCTGATAGTAGAATTCAGCTAGATTGTTCATTGGGGATTTGAATGGAGTGTGCATCAGAAGAGTTACTAATAAGACTAGGAAAAGTACTGTGCCAACTAGGGGTGGATATGGGTCCAAACACTCTTTCGCTTGAGTTTAGCTCAAAAGGAAAATGATTCAGCTTAAGTTTGGTTCATGTTTATTGAGCTAAAATTTAGGGCTGCTTGAATTCAATTTGAAAAAAAATCAGTTTGATTTGACTTGCTTCGAGTTCAGTTCAAGTTTGTGCTTCAAATCTGTGACAATAAATTTCAAACTTGAACCATGAAGACCATGAATTTAAACTATAAACTTGAGTCGAATTCAAGTTATGAATCCAAATCACCAACTCAAGTCACAAATTCGAACCAAATTCGAATCACAGATTTGAATCATAAATTCAAGTTATAAATTTGAACTAATTTGAACCGAACTGTCTTTTGTTTGAGTTCAGTTTGATTTTAAAAATGACACAATTTTTTGTGTTGAAGCTTGGTTCAAATTTGAACTAAATGAATTTAGATCAAAATGAACCAGCATGGTTGATATCCAATCCTATATGTCAAACTCTTGGTTTATGCCCTTGCAGATGGATCTTGGGCAGTCTGATAGCTAGATCAGGCACTGAGAGGAGAGACGGGTAGGTTCTACCTGTTGATGAAGGCATCAAAAGGAAAGTTGATGTTTGATTTTCGAAGATTCTCCAGATATCAGAAATCTTTTTCAAGTAGGTTGAATGTGCATTTCCTAGAAAGAACAATTGTTGTGTTAGGGTGTTTCCTTTGTTGTGATCCTATTTTTATATGGATTTTATTCCTGGGGATGATGAGTAATTGGGGGGAGAGCAGGAAAGTTGTAAAAGAGTATTTAGGGACTTGAGATTGGTTTCACTAGAAGCTGGAGTTCTTTGATTTGCAATGTCGACACAATTCTTTGATGATTCGAAAATGATTATTGTTCTAACATAATACTCTTGACGAGATCAGACTCTGAATTTCTGTGTTGTCCATTGCATATGTTCAAATAATGAAATTTCTCTGTAGTTTTTTTTTTTTTATAAATTTCTTTTTATGGAGAGATAATATGATATACATTTATTAATCCATCGGTTGGCGGTTATGGAGTATTGCCAATTGCCGGAGAGATGAGCTTACGGCTTTGAATGAATTTATTTATTTAGTTGTTTGGATGCGAAATATATTTGTAATTATATAACTAATATATGCATATTTGATGTTAAAAATTAGGTATCTCTATCTTGCAATGCTCATATTAAGACTATTCACGTTGCCGGCATTACTTAGGAGTACAGGAGAGTAGGGTAAAATTGAACTGAATCTGGCTTGAATATATAAAATAGTTTGAGTTTGATTTGAATGATTTAAAAATAGTATGAGTTTAGTTTGAGTTTAGCTGTTTTGAAAGAAGATTCAAGTTTGGTTCCAGAGGAAAATTTGAGATTTGTAGTTCAAATTTATGATTCAAATTTGTAATTTGAATTCATAATTGAATGTATAGCTTTAATTTATAGATTGAGCTTGCAGCTTGATTTTGCATCCCAAGTTTGTGGTTCAAATTAATGATTCAAGTGTGTAACTGAAATTTGTGGCTTGAATCTACGGTTGCAAAAATTATTTTAAAACTGATGTATTACAATTATAGAAACCTAGTACAATTTTTGGAATATTCACTTGGAAATATCCTAATTCAAATTTATTTACTCCATCTTGAAATCAGTATCTAGATGCCCTAATTCAAATTTATTTACTACATCTTGAAATCAGTATCTATATGCCATAATCCACAATATGCTTGCTATGATTTACTGACCAGACATCTGATTAAAATGTACATAAGCAAGAAGAGATGCAGTAGTATTTTAGCAAACATGCACTAGAAATTCCTTCTTCTGCCATTACTTCGCAGCATCTGAATTTTCTTTTTTCTGCTGTAATGCAGACTTTACATCTACAATTTTACAACATGCTAGGTAACACAAATTTGCATAATATGCTCATGTAATTTCATGGATGCAATAAATTGCACAATGGCCAATTGCATGCATATTGTAAACACCAGCAACAGCCAACAGACTTGTATCTCACATATAAACAATAAACTAGTAACACCCAACATTATCCAAATTGCAAGCTAAGAAGTATGTTATATCTTATTGATATGTTTGCAAGACATAAAACTCTGGTAAATATTTATTGTGGAAATAAATGTTTTGGAAATGCAAGTCAGAAAACCCTTGTAATTTCAGTTGATTTAAATCTCACTCATCCAAACCATAAATCCTTGGATTGAGTATGTTGTCAATCATGGACAATCTTTCATTCTCAAGTCAAAAGGAGTTGCCTTCAGCAACCTTCTCCAATAGTTCTCAAGCTTACCAGAGTGTCATGACTCTGAGCAAGAACTTGCATGGAAACAATGTCTTTACTTTGGTGACCAAGAAGACTCATGGAAGCATGAAAAAAATAAAGAAAAGAAGCTATCAACCTTTCTTCTGACATTATACAAGATTAGCTTATCGTGAATTTGTTGACATTCCTACCGCGACACAAGTATCTATCCCTATTTCCTGTTGCAACACAAAATCCCGTTGTTAGGCATAAACTTTTGGGATTTGTGCAAGTGCTTGTCATGCCACAACATAAAGATATCTTGCCGTGACGATCTTTCATGACTTGCTTATATGTATTTTGGCTTGTTTCCTTTTAAGCCCTTTTTTTTTTTTTTTTTGTAAACTTTTTAGTTCTTGTCCCTTTAAGAGTTCTTCCATGTTTTGTATGACCTATATAAGGGTTTTCCTCTCTCTTGTAAACATTAGACTTTGGAGATATTGAATTAAAAAGTTTGTAAACTTTTCCTTTGAAATAGAACTTGTTGGTTCTTGTTTTGTTAAATCTTTATCCAATCCTTGAGTAAGAGATATTAGTGTTGATTGATTCAAGCTAATGGACTCATCCTTTAGGCTTCTTTCTCATACTTGCGTGCTTCATTTTAGCAAGTATGTCATTGTTTGAATGTGTGAAAATCAATTTATCTCCTACCTTTCTACCTTTGGAGTTGCATGTTGAATGTATGTTGAGATTGCATGTTGTTTGTGAACCCTTTGGTTGATAGATTTATATCATATTGGTATCAAAGCTTAGGTTAAGAGATTAGGGTATTGTTGTGTTGAGTTTATTGGTTGGAGGCTAAAAGTTGGTCAAAAAATTGTTAGAGGCTTAGCTAAAATAATGCATGATATTTAAAGGGAAAGAAGTTCTACCAAATCTTTTGACCTAAACCCATAATTCTTTTTGTCTTACCCTTCATTAACACCACTTATTGACTAAATTATCTTGCATGCTTGCTTGTTGTAAAACCCCTAAATTATTACACTAAAACTTGGCCATTCCTTTTTCTTACACAAGTGTCATAATCACTAAACACCATCATTAGTTTTTACTTAATCCTTTGCCACCTCACCATCTTATTACTAATCACTTCCCTAAACACTATGATTCCTTCATTAGTTATAAACACAAAAATTAGTCCATAATCTGCTACTCACTTCAATTATTATCTTATCTTCATCACGTATTATCTAAATATCCTTATTCAAAATTACAATATTGTCTTTATTATCCAACCCAAAACCAAACATATGGCTTAAGCCCAAATATAGGCTTATAACTTATCAACCCAAACATGTTTAGCCTAATTACTTACCCTACCATTTCAAGTCACTAGAAACATTGTTCATAATTTCAAGTTTACTGTTCACCACAAAAAACATTGTTCATAGAACCATAAAAGCATCCCATTTCAATACTAAACATTTCCCAAAACCAAATAACTTGAACCAATCAACCTCATGGCTAGTAAAAAGAGTTTTCAATCATCCTACCACTATGGAAGGTTGGTGACATGAGATTGAAAGGCCAATTACTTGATTTGACGGTGAAATTAAATGAGGACAAGATTGATGCATGGAATTTCTTAAGCTTTAGCTAAAGTGATACAAAGCAAGGGTTCAATAACTAAAACCAAACTAGAACAACCCACATCAAAGAGATAACCCTTCTATCATAAACCATAGAGCTTAAACCACAAGGGACATTCATGATATAATCATCCATTATAGACAAAGAACAACCATTCATACCTTTTCTCATGATGATTTAGTTTCCTTGTCTAGTGATAATGATAAGGAACCTGAGAAGGAGAAGAAGAGAAGATGATGATGACCATGGATTGAAATTCGATATTCCTGAGTTTGATGGTAGCTTGAACCTAGATATGTTTTGTTGATTGTTTTTATGACATTGAATTGATTACAAAAGGTATGATACCGAGAAAAAAATATAGAGTTGTTACTTTAAAGTTTAAAGATTACATTTTTATTGTGGTAGAAGAACATGAAAATGGAGAGACAGGGAATGAAAAAAGGAGAGTAAGATCACGAAAAAATTGAAAAGAATGATGATGAAAAGTTTCCTACTTGAAAACTTAAAGTTGGATATTTGCTTCGAACTTTGTAATTTGATAATGAGGGGACAAAAAGGTTAAGGTTATGTTAGGGAATTTGAAAACTTAAAAATAAGAAGTGACATACAAGAGGAAAAGTAACATATCATAGCTAGGTTTTTACGAGATTAAATAGAGAAATAGCTCATAAGATGAAGTTGTAATCATACCACTCATTTTATGATGTTTGTATCCTATCATTAAAGGTGGACAAGCAACTTATATCCTATCGTCTCTAAAAATTCATTCAAGGAGAGTAACTATCGAAAGGGGTCATCTTTTTACACCAAGATTTATGTTCCTCCTATGGATCTTGCTAAGTAAAAATGATTGAGCTTAGCTAGTAAAAGCCTAAAGTGCAAGATGATACTAGTAGAAATGCATTAAGTATTAAGAAATGTTTTAAATGTCATGACTTTGAACATTTCCAAGCGAATTATCCGAATAATAGAGTTATGATCTTAAGGGAGATAAGGGTCATAACTGAGGCTTTGCAAAATTATAAAAGTATAGAGAAAATTAAAGTTGAAAGTGTAGAGGAAGTGATAGTCAAACTTGATCAAGGAGAATTACTTGTCCTTAAGAAGTTGTTATATACCTAAATCAATATGGAAGATGATCAAAAGGAAAGCTTGTTCCAAACTAGGTGTACCATTACAGGAAAACTTTGTTCGGTTATAATTAATAGTGGGAATTGTATCAATGTGGCTTCGACCACTCTTATGGAGAAATTAAGTTTGCCAACCCTTGATCACGTTAGACCCTATAAAATCCAATACTTGAGTAATTGAGAAACCTTGCAAGTACCAAACAAGTTGTGATTCCTTTACTTATTGGCAAAAAGTATATGGATGAGGTAGTTTATAATGTTATTCTTATGGATGCTTGCAATTTGTTTTCAGGGAGGTCATGACAATTTAGTAACGAGGTGATATATAATAAGAGATTAAACTTATACTCCTTCAAGTTTAACAAGAAAAACATAACCTTTACACCACTATCATTTATCTAAATACTACTAAAAACACCAAATGGGCCAAACACACCCTAAAAGAGTTCTTTTTTTTTGTTTTCTTAATGCCAACCAACTTGAAAAGGCCATCCAAAAATATAAACCCATCATTGCCTTGTTGGTTCTAAAAAAGAATATGACATCCAATAAAACCACCACCCACCCTTACTTTCCACCTTTATTGAATAAGTTCTATGAAGTCTTCCTAATTGAACTTTCACATGTTTTACAACCTTTGAGAGGAATTAAGCACTAAATTGATTTAAAACTTGATGAACCATTACCAAATAGGCTCATCTATAGGTTTAATTCTCAAAAATTTAAAACATTATAAAGGAGAGTAGAAGAGTTGATTGTCATGGATTTTATGAAAGAAAGTATAAGTCTATGCGTAGTGTGAAATCATCTAATCTGTAAGAAATATTAAACCTATCATATGTGTTGTTAGTATAGCTATAAATTGGATAATAATTAAGTATAGATATATTATACCTCAAGCAAACGACATGCAAGATGAGCTTCATGGTGTTATAGTCCTTTTTTAAGGTTGATTTGAGGAGTAAGAATCATCAAATAGGGTGATGAGTGGAAAATGACTTTCAAAACCAAATGAGGGTTGTATGAGTGGCTTGTCATGCCCTTTGGGCTAACTAATGATCGTAGCACCTTCTTAAGGTTGATAAATGAGGTACTTAAGCCTTTCGTTGAAAGATTTTTTGCAATATACTTTGATGGCATACTTGTATATAGCAAAAGTAAGGAGAAATATATAAACCATTTTAAACAAGTATTTGAGGTGATGAGAGAATAAAAATTGTTTGCTAAGATAGAGAAGTGTGAGTTTTTTGTGAAAAACATTATCTTTTTGGGATACGTAATGTTAGGTCAAGACATCCAAGTAGGCTAATATAAGATTGAACCAACCCTAAGTTAGCATATCTCATAATCCATTATAAAGGTTAGAAGTCTCCATAGGTTAGTATCATTTTTTAGGAGATTTGTACCTTATTTTAGTTCCCTGATGACTTTGATAACCAAGTGTATGAACAAGGATAGCTTTGAGACGACCAAAGCTTCCAATATGGCCTTTGAGGTATGACATACTTTTTAACCAAACTCGACCCTTGAGTCAACTCAATAAACTCTTAGACTCTTATATACACCAGATTACTACTTTTGAACTCCTTATCAAATATCCATTAAAGCTTCTTTTAGTTCAATTTCTCTATAATAATAGACATCTTCATAAGGTTCTATTAAGTCCTTACATCACCCCTTAATAGGTATTGAACATATTGAACAAACCTATGACACTCTTTATTACCTCTATCCACTCCTCAATGGTAGTAAGATCTCAACCACTAAATCTAGATGACTAATGAATGCTAGATAAACTATAGATAGGATGCAACCTTTCTCTACCCCTCACTAATACTATTATAGGTCTCAGAACTTGACTTTAATCACCTATCTACCATAAGGTATTAAAAATCACCCCTTATTACCTCTCTGATCATCTCCCTCACATCCTCAACACTTAAACTCACTCTGATAGCTGGGGACCCTCCCCTAGCACTCGTAGATCTAACAAAGGTACTATTCTTATCATCATCCAACCTAGGCAAAGAAGTCCTCATATCTAAAATTTTATTAATAATAGGGTAGCAAATTAAATTTTGTCAAATTAAATATTAAAATTCCTATACTAAACAAGTACTATGAGTGTTAGCTATCAAGATATACTAACTTTTGACTCATATAGCTTTCGAAAACCATACAATTTGAAAACCACTTTTCATTTAAAAGACTCAAAAGTCAATTTTTAGAATAATTTTCTAAAATTGCTTGAAAATATAGTTCAGTTCTTGCTCTGATAAAAATAATTGTAATACTACAATATATATATATATATATATATATATATATATATATATATATATATATATATAAAACATATTATTTTATATAAAATAGCATCACAAACATATTTACTTAATCACATATGCATTAGTGGAAGTTTAAACATACGCACATTCACACATTGGCAAAAGTGCACAACATATATTATTATAAACTGAAAACCTCTTTATCGTCTATGAATAAAAATGTCTGAAAACATAATATGTATAAAATATACTTAAACATCAAATTATAGTACCCATAAAATATAAACTGTACAAAATACATGAAAAACTGAAAAACACATGAAACTAATGTATATGCATATGATACCCTATCCATAGTGATCTTATAGTACTCCTCAACAGCATCAACATAAATAGCAAGGGAAAAATTTTAAGTGAGTGATAAGTCCCTCAGTAAGTATTTCATAACTAAACATCTAAGATTATTTACTTATCTTCTAGTTATTGAATTCTTATTGTTCTTACTTTCTTTTTCACTTAATCATGCTATGTTATGTATGTCATGATATAAAATATACTGAAAACCATGACTTAGCCCAAAGGTTTTCTTTCTTGAAAGTTTTTTTTTTTTAAACTTATAATCGATTTGAGATTTCATCATAAATTTTGTATTAAACTCTTTCATAAAATCCTTTTATAAAACATTTGTACTGATCAAACTTATGAACATAGAGATTTGATATCCTGACCATATGAGTTCAACTGATACATGTCAGCATTCTCTCTAATAAGTTTGTTCAATGACCAAGTCCTCTTTAATAGATGTTGGTTTTCCTTTCTAATAAGTGCATGAACCCATAAATATCTCCTCATGTTCTCCTCTAAAAGATGTCTAAAACATTGGACTCTATAATTTTTAATACATGTACATGTAAAATATTTGTCTTTCTTAAAACATTGCTTTGACATATCATGTTACGTGATGCTTATCATGTATTAAAGCTTATTATTTACTTAGTTTTCTTATTAAGATCTCTCTTAATAATTATTTCTTATAAATATTCTTATTTATACATTTTATTACTAGACTCATAGTTCACTTGCACTTAATCTAGATAATTGTTTCATAATTTTCATAATTAATACTTAATTAATTTCTTATAAATTTGAACTAATTTCTTATCTGATTATTTTACATTTCTCATATTGGATGATCATGTGTTATAAGGTTATGCATTCGTATTCCCCTTAAATTCTACATCTCACATGGAATTGACATGCGTACATGA
The DNA here is from genome assembly GCA_026122585.1 of Anacardium occidentale. NCBI lineage: Eukaryota > Viridiplantae > Streptophyta > Magnoliopsida > Sapindales > Anacardiaceae > Anacardium > Anacardium occidentale. Next base: position 284,223 of record JAJEJH010000282.1, read on the forward strand.
CCGTGAACATAACACTGTTACTTTTTTCGTCCTGTATGCATAACATACATGACCATAACACTATAAAATACAATCACACAGTCATATGTCATATTCTATTGCAATACATCTTGGCCAAATAACCATGGATCCATGAGAATAGACTCTTAAATGATTTTCAACCTCATACAACAAGATTATAACATCTTTATAATTGAAATACATCTCATATATTCATCAATTAACATCAAATTTAATCATCAAGCAAATTAAACTCACATTTCACCAATTAAAGCATATGAACAAGGCCTAAACATGTTTCTAAACATTCCTATCATCTCAAATCATCAATCATCACTAAAGACAAGTTGAAATAGAAGTAGATGCACACCTAAAAGCAAAACTCCATGAATATATATAAATCAACATACAAGTCATGTATTGAACTTAGATCTAAGCAAATTAATGCAAATAATTCACATATTTCATCATATATTTTGTTACTATATATTTCATCCCAATAATTTATTCATCTTAATTTACTCAACAATTATCATCAACTTATGCTTGACATCACATAAACATAAATCACAGTAACATAGATTCAAAATAAAGGAAGAACAAGGCATGAAACACTTACCTTAAGTCTTATAGATGTGCTCTCTCTCCTACTTTTTCTTTTAGTATAGATTGTATAGATCATGACCTAGCTAGATTCTCTTTTCCCTCTACTCTTTATAATACTCTTTCTAGAAAGCTTAAGAAGGAAACAAATAGGATTTATGAAAAATGATAAGTGTTAATTGAATGTATAATTTCATGGTCAATTTGTAGAGTTTTAGGGGGTGATTTAATTATTTTACCCTTAGTATATGCATATTTCGGGATCACAGGTTTTCATATTTGGTTTTGTAGAAAATGTTGATTTTAATTTGATTTAATTAGAAATCAAGCCAAGAAGACACTTTTGAAGGACTAACTGGTGGTTCGAATTTAGTCCAAGGAAGAATGAGTGACTGAAGCATAAGAAGGGAAAGGAGAGTATTATGTGCCATAATAGGAAATCAAGGATTTTAAATATGTTTGAGCTTTATAATGAAAAATTAGTCTCCATAAAAGTTGTATTGAAAATCTCAAGCTTTTTAAAAAGCTATTATGTGGAAAAATCCGAGTTCATTTGGGCCCTCAAACATTACCACAAATTTAGGTTTTTTTGGTGAAATGTTTCTAACCACTGAGTACTAAAATAGTCATAAATTGATATTCCAATGTCCAAATGAGGTGATTCAAAAGCAAAATGAAACTAGACATCTAGGTTTGCAAATTTGATAAAGGAGCTCTATGCTACAACACCACTCCACAATGCTAGATGCGACAAGAATCTAGAAGCTCTATGTTATGGCATTGCGCCCCAACACCAAAACATTCGAAAATGGCAGAATGTTGGCCTCATGGCATGGTGTCATAGCATGGTATCATGTAGCATAATCCATGTTTTTTTAATACTCTTTTCCTAACCTTAGGTATATATATTAAATTGTAACTCTATAGAAGGAGAGGGTTATCTTAAGAGAACTTTTTTTCAAGCACTTTTAAGAGATTTTTTTTTTTTAAATACTCAATTGAAAGTCAATTGGGTTGTAATTACAAGATGAATTTCATCAAAACTTAGTAAAATATTTAACAATTTATTAGGTTTCATTCTTATTATTTATTATGTCTTGCTTGAATCTGATTTTTTATTTGAGTTTAATGATGAACTAAATAATTTTTGCTAAGACTAGGGCTAGCTAATTTATGAATGTGCATTGTTTTTCAATTTTAATTTATAAGCATGTTATTTTATGTGAGTTTGTATTTTGAACTTAATGTCTATTGAAAACTTGACTAATTTTTAATAGGATCTCTGTTGTGTGATTTAAACCGAAAGGTAATATTACATAAAAGCTGCGAGAATACAAACTGTAGATTAATCAAATATAGAGATATATTTGGTAATACATGTAATAGTTATAAGCATAATAGACGTATGCTGAAAACTAGTGAATTCCATAAATCTTAATGCATTTTTTTCTAATCAAACCTATATAATGATATCTAGGTTAGTAAATTGTAAAATAAGATTACTATTGCTTGAGAAAAAATATTAATCAATTTAGGGAGTTTCATTGTTACATGAATAACATGAGATATTCAGTCATATGGAAAACCTATCGTGAAGTGAATTAGTGAATCTAAAGTTTTTACATCATCTCGTATATTATCATCCAATTTACTTAGGCACGTTCATTATTTGTTTGTATTCAATTTTCATTTTAGTTTTAGATGTATTTTCAATTCATAACCGGTAGATTAGATAAAGTTAGGAGTAGTGTTGTCTTGGTACTTGTTTATTGTAGCATCCTAGATTCAGAAAGCCCTAAGGGAAAGAGTTTTGAGGTTAGAAATGAAATTCAGACATAGATTGGGAGTCTAGATGAGTTCAGGGGTGAGTTAGTAAGTTCCAGAGCCTGTGTGGCTTTTGTATGGGCCCTTTCGAAAGGATTCGATCATACGAGCGAGCGGGAAATGAGTAATGCTTATTTTTCCTTGTGCACATCCGTGCATGTGCTCCTATATAAGTGAGCCGAGAGAAAGTTTAGTTCTTTTCTCACCCAGCCTTCATTTTAGCCAAATTTTCTCTCTTCCATTTGCAGCTCCTAACGTTAGAGAGGAGATCCAACCTCCCGTAGCTCCCAATCCGGTGAGAGAGCCAAGAGATTAGTTCGAAAGAATAGCTTTCAGAGGTAATGGCATGAGGTAAGTGTTCGCTTACTTTTCCTTGTGTTTTCGTGGCTTGCTTTGTGAATTTCTATGCTCGGATGAGTTCTATGCATGTTGATGAATGTTGGGAATGTTTTTATGCCATTGCATGTGGAAATGGTTGATGAATTTCCATCCTTGGATCATGCATATTGCTTGTGTATGGCTTCAGAGAGAGAAAGAAAAAGCTTCCATGGTAGAAACTTGGATGATTGATGCATGTGAAAACGAATGCTTGAAATGTGACATTTGTGACTGGGAATGCATGTTTGAAGTGAATTTGAAATTGATGTTGATTTGGTTGATGAATTGTGTGATTTCCAGGCGGTGCTCTTGTTGAAGAATAAGATGCATGGCCGTGTGCCTTTGTTTTTCCAGGCACACGCCCGTGTGCACGGGCAAGAAATGCACACACACGCTCGTGTGTCCTGAGAGACACACCCGTATGTAAGCTTTCAGTGAAATTCCAAGAAAACTCCAGTAGCTTGCACGGTTGGACGCACGACCGATGCACGGTCTCGTGCATCCAGACACACGCCCGTGTGCCTTAGCTATGCACGCCCGTGTGTGAGGCATGCACGCCCGTGTGCCTTGCCCACATGCCCGTGCACTTGCAGTTTTTCAGAAAAAGAATTGAAAATGAGAAATAAAGTATGAGAAATTTGTTTAATGATATAAATGCTTCAGATAAGTATCAAATAAGCATGAATCCAGTTAGTAAAGCTGCATATGCATATCATAGTATTACATGTAGCTTTAGAAAGGATCAAGGGATCTGAATTCAACAGTATTCAGTATTCAGAACCTGATATACGGGTAAGAGTATAGGGTGAACTCGAGGGGGCATCTGTGGGATTCAGCTTTCTGACACTAGTCAGAATGTTCAACAGCATTTCAGTTTCAGCCTTCTGACACCAGTCAGATCGTCCAGCAGTTATTATTCAGCTTTCTAGCCAGTAGCTAGACTGTTCAGCCCACATGGCTAGGATGTCGAATCCCTGTGTTCACCAAGTCTGATCAGCACAGCAGGTACCTACGGGTACATTCAAATATTCAGTTATTCAGATGCATGCATCCATCAGTATTTTCAGTTAGCATGACATGACATACACATCATGACATGATTAATAATGATATCGGTAAGTGAATAATGCTCAGTAAAGCAGTTTTAGATTCCATCAAGTACATAGATGTATGAATAGGGCCGAGGCCAGGTATGTTTGATTTTCAATTGATTTTCAGAAAAAGAATTGAAAATGAGAAATAAAGTATAGGAAATTTGTTTAATGACATAAATGCTTCAGATAAGCATCAGATAAGCATGAATCTAGTTAGTAAAGCTACATATACATATCATAGCATGACATGTAGCTTCAGAAATGATCAAGGGATTCGAATTCAGTAATATTCAGTATTCAGAACCTGATGTACGGGTAAGAGTATAGGGTGAACTCGAGGGGGCATCTGTGGGATTCAGCTTTCTGACACTAGTCAGAATGTTCAACAGTATTTCAGTTTCAACCTTCTGACACCAGTCAGATCATCCAGCAGATATTATTCAGCTTTCTAGCTAGTAGCTAGACTGTTCAGCCCACATGGCTAGGATGTCGAATCCCTGTGTTCACCAAGTCTGATCAGCACAGCAGGTACCTACGGGTACATTCAGATATTCAGTTATTCAGATGCATGCATCTATCAGTATTTTCAGTTAGCATGACATGACATACACATCATGGCATGATTAATAATGATATCAGTAAGCGAATAATGCTCAGTAAAACAGTTTCAGATTCCAGCAAGCACATAGATGTATGAATAGGGCCGAGGCCAGGTATGTTTGATTTTCAGAAAAAGAAAAGAAAGTGAGAAAGAAAGTATAGGAAATTTGTTTAATGACATAAATGCTTCAGATAAGCATCAGATAAACATGAATCCAATTAGTAAAGCTACATATGCATATCATAGCATGACATGTAGCTTCAGAAAGGATCAAGAGATCTGAATTCAGTAGTATTCAGTATTCAAAACCTGATATATGGGTAAGAGTATAGGGTAAACTCGAAGGGGCATCTGTGGGATTCACTTTCTGACACCAGTCAGAATGTTCAGTAACATTTCAGTTTCAGCCTTCTGACACCAGTCAGATAGTCCAGTAGTTATTATTCAGTTTTCTAGCCAGTAGCTAGATTGTTCAACCCATATGATCAAGATGTCGAATCCCTGTGTTCACCAAGTCTGATCAACACAGCAGGTACCTATGGGTACATTCAGATATTCAGTTATTCAGATGCATGCATCCATCAGTATTTTCAGTTAACATGGCATGACATACATATCATGACATGATTAATAATGATATCAGTAAGTGAATAATGCTCAGTAAAGCATCTTCAGATTCCAACAAATACATAGATGTATGAATAGGGCCGAGGCCAAGTATGTTTGATTTTGTGATTGTTTGTGCTTGTTTGGGTTTTGAGGGAAGTAATGAGCGCTTACTGGGTGATCTTTATCACTCATCCCCCTCTTTCTTCCATCCTTTTCAGGTGCTCATACTGTTTTCGAGGAGAGGGTGGATCGAGGCTAGCGGGAGAGGGCCCACACCACGATCTCAGTATGTATATATCAGTTTTGGACTTGTGTGGTCATGTTGTAAATGTTTTATGTAATCCGATGTATAGAAACAGTATGTATATATGAGAAAGCCAGTATAAGCTCATGATGTATTTCAGTTTATGTGTATGTACGCTTCCGCATTTATATTCAGAATGTATAGTAGTTTTAGTTTTATTTATTTTCGTAGGATTCTCGTCTTGGGTATCCGTATTTTCAGATTATTAATAAAAAGTCTACTCAGCATTCAACAGTAGGGGTACTCGTGGCGACGAGTCCTACATTGTTGGTATCAGAGCATTTGTAAGTGTGTGGTGCCTATTTTCTCTCCTTCATAGCCGTCGTCCAAACCCTCCTCACAACACATGTCAGGTATTTATTTCCAGATTGATTGTGTTATGTGCTTCTAACCCCCAGTTTGTTGTGATGTTACAGATAGAGAAGAGTATGTCCTTAGACCTATAGATGAGACAGACAGTAGTTCACCCGCCCATCCTATGAGTGTTAGTGATAGGCGGCGATCTCAGAGTACCTCCCATGTTTCGATAAGACCAGATCAATTGAGAGAGATGATTGGGGATGTAGTCAGAGAAAGCCTCTAGTAAGCTGGAGTGGGTAATGTTTAGGAACCAGACAGAGTAACTCCTCCCCAATAGGAGAGCTATCAGATACCGAGACGTAGAAGACAGTCTCAATCTCAGTATCAGTCACAGCCACAGCCACAGTTTCAGCTCTAATCACAGTATCAATATCAGTATTAGTCTCAGCCTCAGTCAGTTAAAGATAAATATCAGTATTCAGCTAGTTATATAGATTGTGGTCAGAGTATGAGTACAGAGACAGCTGGTACTAGTTCTTCAGAGAGACTTCATCCGATCTACCATCTGCCAGGGTCATTTCAGCCAGTAAAATTCAGTGGATCCAGAGATCAAGCAGTGGCAGAAGAATGGGTAGAGTCAGTGGAGAGTGTTATGGGCCTCTTCACTTTATCAGAGAGAGAGAAGGTTCGATATGCAGTGTTCCTTCTCAGAGGTGATGCCAAGGTTTGGTGGGGTATAGCCAAGGCCTCCATCAATGAGGAGTAGTTGACGTGGGCTTAGTTCAGACAGTTGTTCGATGCTGAGTACAGGAGTACAGAGATGATCTATGCTAAGGCCCAGGAGTTTATTGATTTGATTCAGGGGTCGAGTTCAGTCAAGGAGTATGCCACTCGATTCAATACGTTGGCGAGTTTGTCCCGAGTCTGGCAGGGACCGAGATGGGTAGAGTTTAGAAATTTATCCATGGCTTACATCTTGCAATAGCCAAAGATGTGATGACAGGAGCAGATCCTCCCCATTGATTCAGTGATACATTGGGGAGAACACTCAAATCAGAGGCTGGCCTTCAGAGGATGGGTGCCATGAGTAGGGCATCTGAGAGGATAGAGGCAGAGATAGAGGCAAGAGGCCGATGTCAACCAAGAGATCAGCCTGAGGTTTTTAGAGTCAGAGGCAGAGAGTTGTACCCCAGTCGCCACAGTGTTCCAGATGTGGCAGACGTCATTCCAGAGAGTGTTTAGCCAGTCAGATTGTCTATTATTGATGCCATCAGTCGGAGCACATGATGACAGCGTGCCCAACCAGAGGTGGAGCTGGTGGTGGGCCGAGCAGAGGTGGTGTTGGTCAGTTCAGAGGTCGTGGAGGTCCACCTAGAGGTAAAGCAGACATTCCCAGAGCCAGTGGTGTAGCACCTGAGGGAGGTGCTGGTTCTTCAGGAGTAGGTGGAGGCAGAGCTAGAGTTTATACTGTTCGTCAGGAGCAGGCAGAGGTCATTCCCTATGCAGTAACCAGTCAGTTACTTTATTTTGGTACTCCTTTATTTGTACTTGTTGATTGTGGAGCCACACACAGCTTTGTAGCTTAGAATGTAGTAGAGAGATTAGTGGTTGACCCTATTGTGGCCAGTAGGAGTATCCATGTAGAGATGTCTGATGGAGGTTATGTGTTGAGTGACAGAGTCCTCCTAGATCAGGAGGTAGAGATTATGGGTAGACAGATGATGATATATTTGATTATGCTGGAGTTAGCAGATTTTGATATGATTTTAGGGATGAATTTCTTGGGGAGATACAGTGCAGAGATAGATTGTGGAAAGAAGAAAGTGAGATTCCACATAGGCCCTGATCAGTTTGTGTTTGGTGAGGGCAGAGTCGACAGCATGATGATTTCCTGTATTCAGACGAGTAGGTTGATGAGACAGGGTTGTGTTGGATACTTGGCCAATGTTGTATGCAGCAGTTCAGTGAGTCCAAGTATCGAGGAGGTGCTAGTGGTCAGAGAGTTTTCAGATGTCTTTCCAGATGAGTTACCAGGGTTACCTCCAGACAGAGAGTTAGAGTTTAGTGTAGAGCTCCTTCCTGGTACGACTCCAATCTATAAGGCTCCGTACCGGATGGCTCCAACTGAGCTTCAGGAGTTAAAGAAGCAGCTTCAGGAGTTGACAGATAAGAGATTCATCAGGCCCAATTGTTCACCTTGGGGAGCTCCGATTCTATTTGTTAAGAAGAAAGATAAGTCGATGAGGATGTGTATCGACTACAGAGATCTGAACAGAGTGACAGTAAAGAACAAATATCCCTTGCCAAGGATCGATGACTTGTTTGATCAGTTGAGAGGTGCAGCTGTGTTTTTCAAGATCGACCTAAGATCTGGATATTATCAAGTCAGAGTGGCAGACAGAAACGTTCCCAAGACAGCTTTTAGGACCAGATATGGGCATTATGAGTTTGTGGTCATGCCATTTGGGTTGACTAATGCCTCAGCGATCTTTATGGATCTAATGAATCGGGTGTTTCATGATTACTTAGACTGGTTCGTGGTGGTTTTCATTGATGACATTCTGGTATATTCTATGAGTGTGGTAGAGTATGAGGAGCATCTCAAATATGTGCTTCAGAGACTGAGGGATAGACAGTTGTATGTCAAGTTCTCCAAGTGCGAGTTTTGGCTTGACAGAGTGGTATTTCTGGGCCATGTAGTTTCAGTAGAGGGCATTTCAGTGGATCCCAGTAAAGCGGAGGCTATTTTAAGTTGGCCAAGGCCGAAGACAGTGAAAGAGATCAAAAGCTTCCTTGGGTTGGCAGGCTATTACAAGAGATTCATTGAGGGATTCTCTAGCCTAGTAAGGCCTCTCACTGCCTTAACTAGAAAAGAGGTTCCATTTGTATGGTCAGATTAGTGCGAGGCACGTTTTCAGGAGCTTAAGCAGAGATTGACTAGTGCTTTAGTTTTGGCGTTACCTCAGGAAGGGGTAGAGTTTGATATTTATATAGATGCGTCCCATCAGGGGATCAAGGCAGTATTGATGCAGGATAGTAGGTTCATTACCTATGCCTCTAGGTAATTGAGAGATCATGAGTTGAGATATCCTACCCACGACTTGGAGTTAGCAGTAATTGTATTCGCCCTGAAGATTTGGAGACACTATTTATATGGGGTTAAGTGCAGTATCTATTCAGACCATAAGAGTTTGAAATATTTCTTCACTCAGAGAGAGCTTAATATGAGGCAGAGAAGATGGTTAGAGCTAATGAAAGATTATGACTATGACATCAGATATCATCCAGGGAGAGCCAATGTAGTGGCTGATGCCTTGAGTAAGTGAATGGCTCTATCCAGTCTTTCAGTTCAGAGAGAACTACAGTATGAGATTGCCAAAGAACAGATTGAGATCGTGACTGCGGGTTTCTTCAGTCTTCAAATCAGATCTTCTCTGTTTGATGAGATCAGAGACAGTCAGATGTCAGATGAGTGGACTCAGAGTATGATTTAGAGGATGTCAGAGAGATCAGTGCTAGACTTTGAGTTCAGAGATGGGATCTTGAGATTCAGAGACTGAGTGTGTGTGCCACAGAGTTCAGAGTTGAGGTAGAAGATTTTGGTAGAGGCATGCAGAACAGTATATTCAGCACACCTAGGCAGTACCAAGATGTATCAGGATCTCAAGAAGAATTTTTGGTGGTTAGACATGAAGAAAGACATCGCAGACTTTGTTTCCAGATGTCTGATATGTCAGCAGGTTAAGGCAGAGCACCAGAGACCCTCAGGTTTACTTCATCCCTTGAGTATTCCTGAGTGAAAATGGGAAGATATTTCAATGGATTTTATTTCGGGTCTTCCTAAAATTCAGAGAGGATATGATGGCATATGGGTGGTAATAGACAGACTCAGCAAGTCAGCTCATTTTCTGCCAGTCAGACAGGGTATGTCTATAGATTAGTTGAGGAGACGATATATCAGAGAGGTAGTCAGACTTCATGGAGTTTCCAGAACGATAGTATCAGACAGAGACTCCAGATTTTTGTCAGCTTTCTGGAAATTATTACAGAGAGGCTTGGGGACCAGATTACAGTTTAGTTAGCATATCATCCTAAGACAGATGGGTAGACTGAGAGAGTTAATAAGATTATGGAGGATATGCTCAGAGCTTGTTGCATGGACTTCCAGACTGATTGGGTAGAGTTGCTTCCTCTTATGGAGTTTACGTATAATAACAACTATCAGGTGACTATTCAGATGGCTCCATTTGAGGCGTTGTATGGTCGGAAGTGCAAATCTCCTTTTCATTGGGATGGGATGGGATTGGAGAGAGAGATTCTCTAAGACAATTGTGGTCCACAGATAGTTCAGGGGATGATTGAGCAGATCAGGATCATCAGATAGAAAATGAAACAGGCCCAAGATCGACAGAAGAGCTATGCAGACTTAAGACGCAGAGAGATTGAGTTCTCAGTAGGCGACATGGTTTTTCTGAAAGTTGCTCCGTACAGGTAAGTTCTCAAATTTGGTAGAAATGGGAAGTTGGCCCCTAGATTTATTGGTCCCTATGAGATACTTGAGAGAGTGGGGACAGTTGCCTATAAATTAGCTTTGCCAACTAGCATAGACAGGATTCATAATGTCTTCTATGTGTCTCAGTTGAGGAAGTATGTAGGGGATCCTTCTCATGTGCTTCAGTTTTCAGAAATTGAGTTGGCAGAGGATTTGAGTTACCAAGAGCTGCCAGTACAGATTCTGGACTACAAAGTCAAAGTTCTCAAAACAAGCAGATTCCCCTTGTGAAGGTCTTATGGCGCAGTCAGAGAGTGGAGGAAGCCACTTAGGAGGTAGAGTCTGAGATAAAGGATAGGTTCCCAGAGTTATTCAGGTAAATTCTAAGATCAGAATTTTTATAAGGGGGAGAAAATGTAGCATCCTAGATTCAGAAAACCCTTAGGGAAAGAGTTTTGGGGCTAGAAACAAAATTCAGACATTGATTGGGAGTCTAGATAAGTTCAGGGGTGAGTTAGTAAGTTTTAAAGCCTGTATGGCTTTCGTATGGGTCCTTTCGAAAGGATTCGATCATACGAGTGAGCGGAAAATGAGTAATGCTTATTTTCCCTTGTGCACGCCCGTGCATGTGCTCCTATATAAGTGAGCCGAGAGAAAGTTTAGTTCTTTTCTCACCCAGCCTTCATTTTAGCCAAATTTTCTCTCTCCCATTTGCAGCTCCTAACATTAGAAAGGAGATCCAGCCTCCTGTAGCTCCCAATCCGATGAGAGAGCCAAGAGATTAGTTCGAAAGAATAGCTTTCAAAGGTAATGGCGTAAGGTAAGTGTTCGCTTACTTTTTCTTGTGTTTTTCTGGCTTGCTTTGTGAATTTCTATGCTCGGATGAGTTCTATGCATGTTGATGAATGTTGGGAATGTTTTTATGTCATTGCATGTGAAAATGGTTGATGAATTTCCATCCTTAGATCATGCATGTTGCTTGTGTATGGCTTTAGAGAGAGAAAGAAGAAGCTTCCATGGTAGAAACTTGGATGATTGATGCATGTGAAAACGAATGCTTGAAATGTGACATTTGTGATGTTGGGAATTCATGTTTGAAGTGAATTTGAAATTGATGTTGATTTGGTTGATGAATTGTGCGATTTCCAAGCGGTGATTTTGTTGAAGAACAAGACGCACGGCTGTGTGCCTGCATGGCACGGCCGTGTGCCTTTGTTTTTCCAGGCACACGCCCGTGTGTACGCTATGTGCACGGGCAAGAAACACATACACACGCCCGTGTGTCCTGAGAGACACGCCCGTGTGTAAGCTTTCAGTGAAATTCCAAAAAAATTCCAGTAGCTTGCATGATTGGACGCATGACCGATGCACGGTCCCATGCATCCAGGCACACGCCCGTGTACCTTAGCTATG
>JAJEJH010000283.1:0-13300 GCA_026122585.1 Anacardium occidentale
AGCTTTGTATAGAGTTCCATGGCTGCTTCTGCCAAGAACTTCAGCTGGAGCACGAGATAATTCTTCAGCAGTGAACACTAGTGAAGCATCCAGGAAGAACAGTTCTCCAGCCAACCGATCTGGTGAGTACACATCCAGCTTCACTGGCTGTTCATATGCTTCAATAAAATGGGGTGAAGAAGACAACGGAGAGCTAGGGGAGGACTTCCTTCCAGATGTTGCAGGATGAATGTCCATCAAATTAGGATTCACAGTTGCCGAACCGACTGCCACTCCATCAGTTTGCTCAGTAATTTCAGCTGCAAATTCTTGTGGAGCAGATAATGATCTCGACTTTGAAGTAAGCAAGTGATCATTTGAAAAGCTCAAGGATGTTGGTGGGCACTGAACATTTGAGTGAAAATTGAAAAGGGTAGGCAATCTTCCTTCCTTAATATCTTTCCCTGCAGTTTGGCCACTAAATGTCGTTCTTCCATGAAATTCTTTCAGTTGTGCTCGATGATAGGCCAGTAAAACAAAAACAATCATCAATGCAGCTCCTACCGAGGCAACAATGATTGCTACTCTAATACTGTTCTTCGAACTATGATGACTTACTACAGAAGTACTCTGACCTGCACCATAATTTGTTGATGGCATGTCATCTGGGATGAGTAACAAGTGATTACCAGGACGGAAACAAGACTTAGGGAAGTTTCTCAAATTTTTTGGAATGGAGCCTGATAGATCATTATTTGACACATTAAACTCAACCAGTCTAGATGAAAGATTATCAGGGATGTGACCATTGAATTTGTTTCCAGATAAATCAAGATGCTCCAAGTCACTAAGCTTGCCCAGTGCAGTAGGTAGCTGTCCTGAGAAGTTATTTTTTGCAAGATTCAGTAATTTAAGTCTTCCTAAGTTACTTATGTCTGAAGGCAAGACTCCTTCTAAGGAATTATCAGAAAGATCAAGAGACTCCATTGGAGCATAAGTAGGTAGAACAAATAATTCACTTTCACTGGATCGTGGAAGTGGAATAGGCCCCACAAACTGATTACTTGAAAGATTCAGGCTTACCAAGTTACTTGAGGTGAAAAAACTACCAGGAATTGACCCACTAAATCTATTTGAACTGAAGTCAACAGCAACCAATTTCGGAGAGGTCTCCGGTAGAGAAGGCAAGTCACCTGCTAGCAGGTTATTCCTGAGATTAAGTGTAATTAATCCATCAAATTGAGATGTCAAGTTTGGTAAGCTTCCTGACAACTTGTTTGAACTTAAATCAAGAAACTCCAACCTGGTTTCCCAATTCTTCATAACAGATATGTCACCAGAGATCATATTTCCACTCAAATCCATTGTTTTACAGCTTTTTAAAGAAGATGGCAAAGAGCTTGATAAATTGTTTGATGATAGGTTCAAAAAATTCAAAGATGTGGAGTTAATCCCAGGAATAGAACCTGTACATAAGAATGGAGAATAAATTACAGTCAAGACATAACAAACAAAAATCGCCTACAATTCACTACGCAAATCATCAAAAGAAGTAAACGCAACTGGGAAGTGACAATTAAATGATTCTATCAATAACAAAAATGATTATTATAAAACCATTATAAGTTTACTACGGAAATCTTTGACAGCAAAAACTATAGTAAACACAAATAAGCACCATTCTCTATTTTGAAGCTTGCACTCGGAATTATTCAATTTCTACAAGTTGAATTTTATATCTGACAATGATTTGTGACTAGTTATTTTAGTGGCCTAAAATGCCAAAGACAAGTTCGATGACCATTTATGTGGAAATAATCAACTCAACCACCAAACCGAAAAAAAAAATTTTTAGAAGTGTCTATACTAAAAGCCTTTTAGCTACTTCAACTACTCTTGAATTAACTCTCTCTCTCTCTCTCTCTCTCTCTCACAGAACACCATCTCCACTAAACGACCCAATATATATCACCAAAATGATTATCTATACTTCCACACAGCGTCGAGGCCTCTATGTCATAAATCTGTCCATAGAACATAATTTCTTTAACAATCCAATGTCTGAAAATTTCAAATTTTCAACTAATGAATTTTAATTTGCACCAGAAGTTGTTAATAATCCTCCATATTGTCAACATCACAAGAAGTATTGCCTATTAGACAGTCAGATGACAGAGATGCAAGGGCCAAAATGCTAATTATCTTTAACCTCTAACTCACTTTTCACTAAACTTCAATTATTCTGTAAAGTTATTTACATGTTAATGATCAATACTACTGTATCGAATTTCTCCAAGTCTTCAATCATGAACGTCTACATCCAAAAAATAGTGTCTCCAAATTGTTCCAAATGAAATTTCAAGGAGGAAAAAATGTATTAAGCTATCAACCACTTTAACATGGAAAAAACCAGAACAAGATAAATTTTGGACCCCTATCATTGACATCCTTTCATGCCAACTTAATTAAACATACCTATCGCAGCCAGAAATTAATTCTCTATAGCAAAATAACTCTAAGCAAATTCGGCATCGGAACATATCCAATAACTATATAAACAAGTAAGAAACAAAACAAATTTAAATTTCATTTCAAATCATTACCTGTGAATCCATTGCCACTGAGATCCAACTCCTGAATTGGAATCAAACCCTGCAACAAGTCCTCGGGAACCACCCCAAACAACTGATTATTCCTCAACCTCAAGAGCCTCAAATTCATCAAATCCCCGAATGAACCAGCGGGCAACTCACTGAAAATTACATTTCCGCTCAAATCCAAAACCTCCAAACTCCTAAACAAACCCAAGATATCTCTCTGAAAAAACATCCCATTCAAGCGATTATGACTTAAGTTCATAGCTTTCATTGTGTACACAATCCCTGAAACATTCTCCACACTCACCCCTCCTAAACCTCCATAAAACTGGTTCACACTCAAATCAACAACCTCAACATTCCTCAACCCACTCAAAACTTCTACAATATCACCCTTCAACTGGTTTGAATGCAAATCCAACACCCTCAACTGCTGCAAATTCCTGAAAGTCCTCGGCAACCATCCCTCAAACTTATTCCCAGACAAATTCAAATAATTCAAACCCCACATATCCATGATCCGCCTCGGGATCGGACCAATAAAACTATTCCTCGACAGATCCAAGTACTTCAACGAACTCATGGATCCCAATGCGGGCACCAACCGACCCGAGAAATTATTCCCAGCAAGAGAAAGATACTGCAACCCTTTCAGGTTCATCAAAGTGCTGAATTTCAAGTCCCCGGTCAAACCCATTTGGCTCAAATCAATAGAAATGACAGAACCGGAAGTGGGGTCACAGGTCACCCCCGTCCACGATTCGGGGCAAGAATTCGAGTCTGTTAGAGTAGAAAGCTTCCATGTAGAGACGATTTGCCCAAGTGGGTCATCGCTAATTCCTTTCTTGAACTCAAGCAGAGATCCGGTTTCGAGTTCGGAGCCCCGAGAACTGGAAACCACACTCAAGAGCAACAAGACGAACACGAAGAAAGATGTTAAAGAAGAGTAGTGAGTCATAATACAAAGAAATTACAAACAATAGTAAAGATTCATATGCCAGCCCTAACAACAAAAACTCAAAAGAAGAAGAAGAAGAAGAAGAAGAAGGGAAGAACTGCGATTTTTGGGTTCGGTTTTGAGTTGGGTGTGTTGTGTATGAGTAACTACACTCTGTAAAGGACAAGATTTGCAATATTTTATGTTCGTTTTGTTGTGTTTGTGAGAGAATGTGTATTTTGCTGTGTCGTTTTGTTTGCTTTTGGTTTTACTTTTTTTACTCCACTGTAAAGAAAGAAAGGGTTCAGATGGGAGTAAGCTGACTTAAGGTTAAACTGTGACATTCATGATGATGCCGATGATAGTGGAGGCTGCGTTTGACGGCGTTACCTGATTTTTCTTGCATTCAATGTGTTCCACCAAAACATACCATCTAGGGATTTTAGGACCTGTCTCTTGCCTGATTTGTTAATGATTATCTGGTCTCTGTGATGCATGTAAACGAGCCACAGAGCCTAACCTGTTTTCTCGCTTTCAATGTGCCCTCAAGACCAATTCTATGATACTCGGCCGTGGAAATTTCCATCATGTAAAGCAATTGATTCGATCCAATCTTCCTTGGCATTGAATTCATATCTAGTTCGGATATTAAGTATGTATGAATATATCATATTACTTGAAAACACTAAGATATTATATTGATAGTCTAAATTCTTATATTGTTGAGATATATTTTATGTCGAAAGCAAGCAACCCTGATGTTACATGAATAGTTTTGTTCGAGTTCAAATGTTTAGTCAGCCTCATTGCTTTGAAGCTTTTTTTTTTATCCAACAAATTTTCTTCCTCTTCTTCTTGACATCATTATTTGTTTTATGTTTGAATCAAACTCAAATGGACCTTAATTTGGATTTAATTTGACTCATATTCACTTATTCATAGTTGGATAATTTTTTAAAAGGTTAAATGAATTAGGTTCATTTTTTTTATTTGTGTTAAAAGTTTCCAATGTGGACTGATATTAATTAATATTTTAATTAATAAAATTAGGTAATTAAAATAGTTCGATGACAAATTATGAATGAGCTTAAAAACGATAAAAAAAGTTAAGTCTATTATACTATATAGTTTATGATTTAGATAAACAGTTAAATATAGGCTTTGAATTATTGCGTTTTGATGAAGGTTCCAATAATGCACTCTAAATTAGCTAGGTTCCTATCCATAATATACATAACTTTTCCAATTGAAAGTCGTTATGAAGAAGGTTTTAAGAGTAGGAGACCAAGTTATTATATTCACTGAATCTATAGACAAATTAAAAGGTTCTATATATTCAAGAAGAATGATTCAATTAGGTTTTTCTATCATTCTAATTCAATTTTGTATTCATTTTAATTATTCATTCAATGTTTTATATTCTATTTGTTATTGAATTTTAACATGTTGTATCAAAGTCAAACATGATATGATATAGAATTTGACTTAAGATTTAAACCTTTTGAATTGAAATTGGGGTTTAAAAATATATTCAATTTTAGGGTTTGTCAAATTAAATAAAAATAATGTAAGAAATGGATTCTAATACATTGATTTGATTCTAGAACCTTGATCTTCATAAGTAGGATCTGAATTCATGATGATTTAAAGCCAATTTTATAAGAAAAAAAACTTTTTAAAAAAACTCAACTTTGTAGAAGTGGCAAAATCATTGGCTTTAGCGTTGATGTTGGCTTTTGGATCATGCACGAGACTTTCCTCGATGTCAGAAGTTGGACCACCAACGGGAAAGGCCAGAATCAACCATTGGAGTTGTGTTGCAAAGCTTTCCTCTATCATAACTTGTGAGATAATTTTGATGATATTCTCGATCAGAATAAAGCAAAGATGGCTAAAAAAGCTTATGACGGTAGTTAGGCAAAGAAATTGTGGTTGGAAGAGACGACATTAGGCATCGACAATATAAAAATTGTAAGGCACAATTGGGTTTTTCCAACTCAATTACCTAACCCACAAGATCTAACAAATTGACCCACAAACATGGGTTGGACCGTCTGGGTCAAATTAGCCCTAGCCCGATCCAACCTTGGCACTTGTAGGCATATAGAATGTATTTTCCAAAGTGTGGTGGTGTGTGTATGTAGATAGTGTTAGCTGGTGGTGCGTGTGACCTATTTAGAACCTTTAATTGATGATTTTCTTCTATTAAAACATGAAGCTAGAGAAAAATAATACAATTCATAGAGTTTTGATGTAATAAAATTTAGAAAAGACTATCTAAGATCATAAGGTAACCGATCTCATGAAATATAAATTTAGAGCAATACAATTTGGTATCATTGGAATAATTTATAAGTTATCAAGATGTTAATCGCCAAAGTAGCACATCATTAAGACGTATAAATTTTCCATTCAGCAATTTTAATGCTTATAATTTTCTCCCCAAAGGAGGTTATTGTGTGTGTTAAAGTTAAAATAAGCATAAGGTCAATTTTGAGAATTCACTTATTTTAAATAATTCAATACACCTAAAGGTGATTGAGTTTATTCATGTGACGTGTTTTTTTTTCAATTAAAAACAATAATTTAGATAACTTATCTGTCTAAAGGTGATATTTTTTTAAACATCATATGTTCTTAGGGTCTTCATAGAGTTTTATCATGGTCTTATGTTTGAGATTTTAATTGTATGTCATTTTCTCTACCCAAAATAGAGTTGATGATGATGTTTAAGGAATCTCTATAAAGTGTAATTTATCCATTTTTCATTTTATAAGTACTTTGACTATTATTGCTCATCATTTTGATTTGTTGCTTTGTTTCCTTTTAGTCTCCGTTAATGTGAACAATAACAATGTCACTATTGATGTTCTGATTGGAAGTAACTTCAAGACATGAAAGCAAGATATTAAGTTTGTCATAGCTATGGGTGACTTAGATATTACTCTACTGTATGACAAGCCAAAGGATATCACTAATAAGAGTACTAACAAAGAAAAAGAATTTTTTGTTAAGTGGGAGGGGTCAAACCGTTTATGTATGATAGCCATGAAAAAAAAAATTATGGCTGAACATCTTCTCAATGGACTGCCAGTTAATGGGACTATTAAAGAATTCTTTACCGTTGTAGGAAAGTGATTCCAAACCTTTAATAATGTTGAAACTTCACTTTTTATAAGTGAGATAAATGGTATGAGATGTTTAGAATTGGAAGGGGTTAAGGATTACATATTTAAACTTATTCACCTACAAGACAAACTAAAGAAACATGAAATCCCTTTACTTGATAGATATATAGCCTACCATACCCTAGATACTTTGCCTTAATCTTTTTTCCAACTCAAAATAACCTATAATACGATGAATGAATCTTGGACATTAGATGACCTTATTACCAAATGTGTAGTTGAGGAAAATAAATTAAGAGAGAAAAGGGTGAAATGGCCTTATTTGTCACTTAACCAAAGGATAGTTTTGGTAAGAAAATAAACATGCAAGGCAAGTCTAATCCTATTGCTCCTAAGAATAATTGGAAGAAAAGACATGGTCAAGGTGGAAGAAAAACTACAAATGAAGAAAAAAGGAAAATATTCTGGGAAATGCTTCTTTTGTAAGAAAAAAAAAATCATGTGAAGAAAAAATGTTCATAGTATAAGACTTGGGTTGTTTGTATTGAATCTAATTACATTGATGTGTTATCAAATTCCTGATGGTTAGATAATGGTGTAACTATTAATATTGCTTTTAGTTTATAGAGGGTTCAAAAAAATAAAAATAAAGACCAAATGAGATTGAAAGGATACTTAGAGTTAAGAAT
Organism: Anacardium occidentale; assembly: GCA_026122585.1. Taxonomy (NCBI): domain Eukaryota; kingdom Viridiplantae; phylum Streptophyta; class Magnoliopsida; order Sapindales; family Anacardiaceae; genus Anacardium; species Anacardium occidentale. The sequence continues at coordinate 7,331 of JAJEJH010000283.1, forward strand.
AATGTAGAAGTGGAAGCAGATCTTATAAGAGTTGTTTGTCTTAGGCTAACAAGTAGTTTTGAGCTTGTTTTAAATAAAACATTCTATGAACCTTCTTTTAGAAGAAATTTAATTTCTGTTTCAACTTTAGATAAATATCAATTTTGTTTTAAGTTTGAAAAATCTTTGGTTAAATTATCCTTAAATTATCCTTAAATTCTTAAGTTGTTGGTGAATGTGTTTTGGGTAATGGGATGTATAATGTGAGTTTGACCCCTATTGATATTTATACTTCTATGATTGTTGAAAATACTTCGAGAAAAAGACCTACAATTATTGGAAAATGCTTTCTTTTATGGCATAAGAGACTAGGTGATATATCTAGGGAAAGGGTTGAAAGCTTGATGAAAGACAATATACTATTTACACTATATTTTGAGAATTTGGGAACTTGTGTTGACTATATTAGGGAAAAATATACCAAAACAAAAAAGAAAGGTACAACTTGTAGCTCAGGTTTATTAGAGGTGATTCATACTGATATTAGTGGTCCTTACTTTACTACAATTTGTGATCATCAATATTTTATTACCTTTATCGCCAACTTTTCTCGTTATGATTTTTTGTATCTAATTAAAGAAAAATCTGATGCCTTGAAGAAATTTAAGGTATTTAGAACAGAAGTGGAGAAACAATTAAGGAAAGTGATTAAGGTAGTAAGATCTAATCATGAAGATGAGTACTATAGAAGACATGGAAACACAAATTAATGTATAGGCCTGTTTGTCAAGTAATTATAGGAGTTTGGGATAATTACTTAATATATCATGCTTAGTAGTTTTAAACAAAATGGTATGACAGAAAGACGTAACCCTACACTTAAAACTATGATGAGAAGCATGATGAGTAAAACAAACTTACTAGAATATTTTTGGGGTGACTCAATTAAAATAACTCTCTATATTTTGAATAGGGTTTTTTGCAAGTCTATCCCTAAAACACCCTTTGAGCTATGGATTGGTAGGAAGCTTAGCCTTAACCATTTTCAAGTTTAGGGTTACCTTTTTGAGGTCAAGATATATAATCTTAATGAGAAAAATATTGATTCTTGAACCACCAGTTGTTATTTTATAAGGTACCAATCTCATTCTAAAAGTTATAGGTTTTATTGTCCTTCATATGGTATAAGAATTATAGTTCGAAACTGCTAAGTTCCTTGAGTTTGATGTACATGATACTTTAGTGGCTACTAAGACTCCTACTATTGATGATGATCATGTTGATGCTCATGAAAAGATTATAACCATTCTTTTGCCTTTTCCTATTGAATTAAATAAATTTGTATAAAAAGACACATAGATGCTCAAAAACTACCTATCCTACAAGTTAAAATTCTTAGGAATATATATCAAGATCCTACTAAAGAAGTACCTCTTTAAAGATTAACAAGATAAAAGAGGACTACCTTTTTCAAATATTTATGTTTATTTGGTTAAAAATAAGTATGATATTGGAGACATGGTTGATCCAATTTCATTCCATGAAGCTGTTTAAGGCATAAATTCATATATATGGGTGAAGGCTATAAATGATGAAATGTAGTCTATAAAAGATAATGGAGTATAGGATCTTATGAAGTTACCTGAATGTTATAAGCCCATTGATTACAAATGGGTTTTCAAGACTAAAAGAGACTCTCAAAGGAAGATAAATAGATTCAAAGCAAGAATGGTTACAAAAGGGTTTACTTAGAGAGAAGGGATTGACTTCAATAAGACATTTTCTCCTTTGTCCTCCAAGGATTCATTCAAAATTATAATGGTCTTGATGGCTCACTTTGATTTGGAGCTTCACCAAATGGATATTAAAATTGCCTTTTTGAATGAAAATCTTGATAGGGAGATATATATATATGAAACAACTAGATGGTTTTCAAATTAAAAGAAAACAATATATGGTGTGCAAACTGAAAAAGTCTATATATGGTTTAAAACAACTTTCTCGATAATGGTATCTTAAATTTGATAAAGTTTTGACCTTATTTAGTTCAATAAGAGTAGATTTAATCAATGTGTATCTATGAAGATCAATGGGAGTAGGTTTTTTTTTTTTAGTACTTTATGTAGATGATATCCTATTAGCAAGCAGTGATGGTAACCTACTTTATGAAACTAACCTACTTTATGGTAACCTCAATATAGGCTTTGATATGAAAGATCTTGCGGAAGCGTCATTTGTGCTAGGCATTTAAATCCATTGGGACAAAGCTTGAAGGTTGCTCGGATTACCTCAAAAAACCTATATTGAGCGTGTTCTTAAGAGATTCAATATGGAAAATTATAAAGCTAGGGATGTACCAATTGTAAAAGGAGATAAGTTCTATAATAAGCAATATCCTTATAATGATGTGGAAAAGACATCTATGCAGGGTATCCAACATACTAGTGCTATTGGAAGCTTGATGTATGCACAAGTATGTACAAGGTCTGATATAGCATTCGCTGTGAATATTCTTGATCAATATTTTTCTAATTTAGGTTCTGATCATTGGGTGGCAGCCAAAAAAGTTGGTCAATATTTTTTAATTGTATTGAAAAATTTTATGATTGAATAATAAGTAAAGATGATAATTTTATTTTCTAACTCAAATTTGTAGTCTTCTTACTTTAATTTTTATTTTTTTTGTTTGAATATAATTTATTTTTGTAGGAATAAATAATGTATTAAAAAAATCTTATGTTTGAAATTACAATTGAAAATTTTCGTATAATGATAAATAAAAATAAATATTTTATTTTATAATTCAAATTTGGTCTTTTGAAATTATTTTTTAATTTTATAGAGTTTTTAGGTTTTTTTTTTTTTAATTTGAAGTGGTAAAAAAATTTTATCCTAAATACATGATGAAAAATTAAAATAAATATTTATTGTTTAAAACTACTAAAATAATTTACTGCACACCAGAAATTGTCATACGTAACACCATCATCGTTTATACGAATAACAGTCAACTACCTTTTACTTTTAATATAAACCAAGGAAACCCTAAACCAACAACACCGTCACAATCTGTAAAAATCAAACATTCCCTCAGGTTTGTCTTGAAGACAGTCAACTCTTATATATTTGGAATATTAACAAAATTCTCCCCAAACTAAGATCCTGTAATATTATAATGACCAAATTATAATATAAATGTTTAAATGGTAAAATTTTGCAAGGTGAATTTAACTGGTAAATAGGATTGAATTTGAACTAAATATGTTCAGGTTTGTTTTTAAGTTCGATTTGAATAAATGTAAAACAAATCACTCAAATCTGAATACAAACATGAATTTGAATTGTAGTTTTGAGTATTTGTAAATATGAACCATACAAATCAAATGTAAATTTGAATTCAAACTTAAATTAAAAATTTTTTAATTATATTTTATTAATTATAATTTTTAATAAAATATAAATACAAACCATAGAGACTGAATGTGAATACAAACACAAATACGAATATAATTCAAATCCAAATCTGAACTTCACTATAAAAAAATTTTACAAATACAAATCCAAACAAAAATTGAATCATTAGCGAGCGAACTAAATACAATATATATATATATATATATATATATATATATATATTTGTATTTAATTCGATTCAAATTTAATCTTATTAGTAAATATTGAATTTTGGTATTATTTAGGGTTACAAACAAATCGGATTGCTTGCAAGTTAGTCGAGGTTTAATTTGGCTCACATTGAGTTAGGCTCAAGTGGCTTAGATTCGATTCACGAGCTAAGCTTCGAGCTCATTGTTACTCAACCCGGTGAATTCACAAGCTCATCGTATGACTTGAGTATAATAGCAATAATTCTTTAGAAGTTTAAAATTTTTAACTTAAATTGAAATCAATCTTCTTTGACCTTCTACCATGATTCAAGTATTGATCTACTATGATGGGCATGCTTATACCATAACACAACTCAACTAACGATTAACTAACGCCGTTAGTTGTACTTGTACGCCTTCTAAGATGCATAGGATGGCTGAACTATAACAATAAATTAATAATTAAATGATTTATTAAGGTAATTTCGTTGAAAATATGGTATTTAAAGTTGTATTATTTTGTTACTTAACAATAGATCATTTGTTTTTATAAAGGTTCGAAATTTTTTCGGTAACAAAAAATCCTATTAGGTAACAATAGATAAATTGTATTATTTTGATTATGAATGTTTTGTCGTTACATAAAGGTAATATATAGGAGTGGATTTGATCCGAATTGTCTTTCGAATCCATCGTTTAATTCATTTGTTCATTTATTTTTTATTATACCTATATAATTATTCATCGTCTAAACGATATTATTTATGATATTACTTACCCTCAAGTGATACTATACACCAATAAAAATAAATTTAAATTCGAATTGAATATTATAAATTTAATCCAAATTTGAGCTAATTCTAAGTTTGATTCAAATTGAATTTACTCGTTGAGATACATAAGATTTTAGGGTCAACATATTTGACTAGGTATTTGCCTCTTTAACTCATTACAAGTTTTCTTTCCGAACAATCGTTCTTCTTTTGCCTTTGGAAGTAGTTCCATAATTCCATTAGAAATTTTCTCTTATTGGAACCCTAACTTTAATGAATTGGAATCCTACCAGAACAATATAATTCAATATTTTATTTTTGTGTCGGATTTCATAAAGTTTGAATGGTTTATATTTTTTGATGATATTGTTCAATCTTTTGATTTCGGTACAACTATTTGAATATACACTAGATCGAATGAGTTTGTATTAGATATTATTGATTCAAATTGAATTCAGACATAGAACACAGTGATTTTTAATATTTTAATTTTTGTTTTTAAACACAAGATAAAATATAATTTTTAAACACGCTTTTCTTAAAATATTTTCAGAAACAAATTATAGTTTCAAAACCAAAATTATGATACTTTTTAACATAGAAAACAACTTTGCAATTAGGACTGAATTCGATTTGAATTAAATACAAACATATATATATTCGTACTTGAGTTTGTATTCATCAAATTTTTTAATGAAATTCAAATTCGTGTTCAAATTTGAGAGTTGAATTCTTATTCGGTTCATATTCGTACTCGTATTTGTGTTTGGTTTATATAGTTTGTATTTATATTTTATTAAAAATTATAATTAATAAAATATAATTAAAAAATTTTTAAATTCGGGTTTGGGTTCGTGTTTGTATTTAAATTTATATTTAAACTAGTATTAGGGTTTGAATAATTCGTTTTGGGCTTGTTTAAGCCGAATTTAAAAACGAATTTAAATATATTCAATTTAAATATAATCCTATTTTTAACCATTCAAAATTACCAAATATATATATATATAATTATTTATTTAAATTTTATTATTCCCTTAATTAAAAATTTGTGGGCTTTCATATTGGGTTTGGCTGGTGTCTAGTGGGGGGGTCCAATAAACTTCCAACCGACAACACGCGTGGCAGTGTATGCGTGCGCCAGTGTATGATTGGCAATAATGGACTTTTCTGAAAACATCACAAAGGCATTTCTCTTGAGAAAAATATTTCAACTATTATTTTCCAAAAAAAACGTTTTTTTTTTAAATTTTTACTCCATCAAATTAATCAATTTAAACCAAATTGAGCAAACAATCAATTCCATCAAGCAAGGCAAATATATATATATATATATTAACTAATGCAAAATATAAAGGAGGAAAGGAATAGAAATATTCAATTAGTTTATAGAGGTTGGGAACTTTGAACACAAATCTCCTATATCATTTTCTCTAATCAAATCCAATTGAAGTTTCACTATTTTCAATCTGAAGATTACACTAGTTTTAAACAGAAAATTTTGCTCTCTACAATAGTGATACAAGATTTTGTCTTTAATTGTTTGAATACAAGTAATTTGTTAGTGAAAGTGCCTCTAAGCAGATTGATACACAAGATTTTTGTACAAGGCT
>JAJEJH010000283.1:13315-35375 GCA_026122585.1 Anacardium occidentale
AAAGGAATAGAAATATTCAATTAGTTTATAGAGGTTGGGAATTTTGAACACAAATCTCTTATATCATCTTCTCTAATCAAATCCAATTGAAGTTTCACTGTTTTCAATCTGAAGATTACATTAGTTTTAAACAAAAAATTTTGCTTTCTACAATAATGATACAGGATTGTACCCTTGATTGTTTGAATACAACTAATTTGTTAGTGAAAGTGCCTCTAAACAGATTGATACACAAGATTTCAGTACAAGGCTCTCTAAAAAAATGTTCAAGTAAAAGCTTAGTGAGAGAAGAGAGTGAGAAAGAGCAATAGAGATGATGGCTTTGATATGTAATAAGTTATTTAACATTTTTCACTTCAAATGAATCCCTTTTATAATAGAAATTATACTGAAAATGGAAATAAGCCGTTGGAATTGAATTGTATCCATGGGTAGGTGAGAAAATGCAGTTGCAATAAATTTTTCCTATGTGCATGTCCGTGTGGTTTGAGTGCATAATTATACTCCCTTCATTTATGGCCTTGAATAAACTCCCAACGGTCAAATTTATTAACCTCTACCCATGCACAGTCATGTGTTCACTATACATGATCGTACTTCTTCACTTCATGAATGTCTCTTCAAATATCAAACCCCCACATAAGGTTATAACACAATCAACACAAGAGACAAACATGATGAGAAAAATGCTTGAGGACAGTCGTGTGTCAAAACTACAAAGTTATGCTTCTTGAATGTTACCCAAATTGACTTTGCATGATTAGCTTAGCATTACTTGGTTGGTGTTATGCTTCCAAACTTTCATAATGTACAAGAGTACGTCTTTATCTTATACGGTCATGCACCACTACAATTGAACTTTGTCTACGACTAGCATTGCATGATTGCACTGGCATGATCAGTCTGGTGGTGCACCTTTTCAATTCTTCAGATGCATGATTATGTTACAATTACACACATGGTCATGCATTGACTTGAGTACTTTGACCATCACACATAATAAGGCTGCATGATTGAAGACGTTGTGTTTCTTCACAAATGATCATGCACTACTATAAATGATCATATGTCATATTTGGACACGATTGTGCGGTTGACTCTTAAACTTTGACTAAACATGACTTGGTTATACTACTATAACATTTAGGGTTTTTACCAGCATTTTTCTCGACCTTTAATGACATTTATAAATGCTGCTAAACTTTATACCGATGTTTATAAATTTTGTCGACATTTACATGAAATGTTGATGTATATCAAAAAACGCTACTAAAGGATGAATATATAATGACAGTTTTTAGGGTATTTATCAGCGTTTTTAAGTATTTGTAAAAGCCATTTTTCTATCAAAAAAAGATGTTCTACCCATTGTTTATGTATAATTTACTGACATTTTTATGATTTTTAATGGCTTTTTTCTGACATTTATCGATGTTTAATGGCTTTTTTCTGACATTTATCGATGTTTTTTATGTTTTCCTACCATTGTTAAGCATAATTTACTAATGTTTTTGTGATTTTATATGACATTTTCTAACTTTTATCAACATTTTTTAGAAGACTTATAGCAGGTTTTTTTTTTATGATTTTTAACGTCATTTTAGTACTTTTATTGGTTTTTTTTTTTAAATGACTCATGACAACGTTTTTTATGGTTTTTAGCGGCATGTTTTCTTTTTCTTTTTTGTTGTTTATTTTATTATTTATATTGATTAAATATTTTCTGTATACGATTCAATAAATATACAGTAATCAATCCGATATTGTTCAAATTGAATTCAAACATAGAACACAATGATTTTTAATATTTTAATTTTTGTTTTTAAACACAAGATAAAATATAATTTTTAAACACGTTTTTCTTAAAATATTTTCTAAAACAAATTATAGTTTCAAAACCAAAATTATGATACTTTTTAACATAGAAAACAACTTTGCAATTAGGACTGAATTTGATTTGAATTAAATACAAACATATATATATATATATATATTCGTACTTGAGTTTGCATTCATCAAATTTTTTATAATGAAATTCAAATTCGTGTTCGGATTTGAGAGTTGAATTCATATTCGGTTTATATTCGTACTCGTATTTGTGTTTGGTTTATATAGTTTATATTTATATTTTATTAAAAATTATAATTAATAAAATATAATTAAAAATTTTTTAAATTCAGGTTTGGGTTCGTGTTTGTATTCGAATTCGTATTTAAACTAGTATTAGGGTTTGAATAATTCGTTTTGGGCTTGTTTAAACCGAATTTAAATATATTCAATTTGAATATAATCCTATTTTTAACCATTCAAAATTACCAAATATATATATAATTATTTATTTAAATTTTATTATTCCCTTAATTAAAAATTTGTGGGCTTTCATATTGGGTTTGGCTGGTGTCTAGTGGGGGGGTCCAATAAACTTCCAACCGACAACACGCGTGGCAGTGTATGCGTGCGCCAGTGTATGATTGGCAATAATGGACTTTTCTGAAAACATCACAAAGGCATTTCTCTTGAGAAAAATATTTCAACTATTATTTTCCAAAAAAAACGTTTTTTTTTTAAATTTTTACTCCATCAAATTAATCAATTTAAACCAAATTGAGCAAACAATCAATTCCATCAAGCAAGGCAAATATATATATATATATATTAACTAATGCAAAATATAAAGGAGGAAAGGAATAGAAATATTCAATTAGTTTATAGAGGTTGGGAACTTTGAACACAAATCTCCTATATCATTTTCTCTAATCAAATCCAATTGAAGTTTCACTATTTTCAATCTGAAGATTACACTAGTTTTAAACAGAAAATTTTGCTCTCTACAATAGTGATACAAGATTTTGTCTTTAATTGTTTGAATACAAGTAATTTGTTAGTGAAAGTGCCTCTAAGCAGATTGATACACAAGATTTTTGTACAAGGCTCTCTAAAAAAATGTTCAAGTAAGAGCTTAGTGAGAGAAGAGAGTGAGAAAGAGCAATAGAGATGATGGCTTTGATATGTAATAAGTTATTTAACCCTTTTCACTTCAAATGAATCCTTTTTATAATAGAAATTATTCAGAAAGTGGAAATAAGCCGTTGGAATAGAATTTTATCCATGGGTAGGTGAGAAAATGCAGTTGCAATAAATTTTTCCTATGTGTATGATCGTGTGGTTTGAGTGCATAATTATGCTCCATTCATTTATGGTCTTGAATAAACTCCCAACGGTCAAATTTTTTAACCTTTACCCATGCATAGTCATGTGTTCACTACACATGATCGTATTTCTTCACTTCATGAATGTCTCTTCAAATATCAAACCCCTACATAAGGTTATAACACAATCAACACAAGAGACAGACATGACGAGAAAAATGCTTGAGTACAGTCGTGTGTCAAAACTACAAGGTTATGCTTCTTGAATGTTACCCAAATTGACTTTGCATGATTAGCTTTGCATGACTTGGTTGGTGTTATGCTTCCAAACTTTCATAATGTACAAGAGTACGTCTTTATCTTGTATGGTCATGCACCATTACAATTAAACTTTGTCTACGACTAGCATTGCATGATTGCACTGGCATGATCAGTCTGGTGGTGCACCTTTTCAATTCTTCAGATGCATGATTATGTTACAATTACACACATCATCATGCATTGACTTGAGTACCTTGACCATCACACATAATAAGATTGCATGATTGAAGATGTTGTGTTTCTTCACAAATGATCATGCATGATCATATGTCATATTTGGACACAATTGTGCGGTTGACTCTTAAACTTTGACTAAACATGACTTGGTTGCACTACTATAACATTTAGGGTTTTCACTAGCATTTTTCTCGACCTTTAATGACGTTTATAAATGTTGCTAAACTTTATACCGATGTTTATAAATTTTGTCGACATTCACATGAAATGTTGATGTATATCAAAAAACGCTACTAAAGAATGAATATATAATGGCAGTTTTTAGGGTATATATCAGCGTTTTTAAGCATATGTAAAAGCCATTTTTCTGTCAAAAAAAAAATGTTCTACCCATGGTTTACGTGTAATTTACTGAAATTTTTATGATTTTTAATGGCTTTTTTCTGACATTTATCGATGTTTTTTATGTTTTCCTACCATTGTTGAGCATAATTTACTAATGTTTTTGTGATTTTATATGACATTTTTTAACTTTTATCAACATTTTTTAGAAGACTTATAGTAGGTTTTTTTATGATTTTTAACGTCGTTTTAGTACTTTTATTGTTTTTTTTTTAAAATCTCATCACAACGTTTTTTATGGTTTTTAGCCGCATGTTTTCTTTTTCTTTTTTCTTTTTTATTTTATTATTTGTATTGATTAAATATTTTCTGTATACGATTCAATAAATATACAGTAATCAATTCGATATTGTTCAAAATAGACTAAGATAATACTTAAAATGAAAAAATATATTAATTCAATAATTTTCAATCTGACAATATTCAAAATATACACTAATCAATTCCAGAATGTATTAATTAAATATTCAATATAATCAAAATACTAACATCATACTCAATAACATAATAATCAAGATATCTAAAGACCAAACTTATAATAATTCGTAAAGAAGCTTATTGGATAAATAGAGCTAAAATTATGTCGCTCTTAAACAAAAAATTAAGGATGTGAGAATAATATAACATAAAATAATTTTTTATTTTATTATAATCTATCTAACAATGTACTTACAATTAAAATTTTAAGTTTGGTAGATCAATTCAAATACACAAGTTTACATAATAAATTTATTTTTCTTGTTTTGATGGCTTGAAATAGTATCGATTGGCTTAAGAGGCACTTTAGAGGCACCAAGACATGGATCGGTGATGATGTTTCCAAAATCATACTTAGATTCATATTTGAATTCATATCAAAATGTGAAATAATTTAATATGCATGGGAGGTTTCGTTTGGTTATGATAACGGGGAGGCTGAATTAGTTGTTTTGATAAACATTTCATGGGAAAAGGAATGTCACTAAATGCCCTATCTCTTTTCCATAGCCATATTCATTGGCTGTGCATGCCCACAAGTTGAAATTCTTTCCCATGAGATAAGATTACCTTATTTCCTAACGGCCGAAGGACATATTCCCACTCAAGGTTTTCTGTAACGACAAAATTTTCCCTTCTAATTTTCAAAAGTGAAAACACCAAATTTAGATATTTTTAACGAGTGAATGTTTGAGTTTTTAAAGCTAGAGAGTAAAATTTTATCATTTCAGAAAACTTTCGGTGGGAATAAGTCCTTTGACCCTTCTTAATTTCTATAATAATTACTCAACCTGGTTTCAATTTTTGTTTAATCATTAAAAAATGCTTAAATTTTGTGGTTGAATTTAGAAATAAATTACTTGAACCATATCATCAATCAAATAATATTCTTAAATAAAAAAGCATTGTGGTCGGCTCGGCTGGACCAATAAAATTAATAATCCAGGATCCGTTTGAAAAACCCAAATGTAAAATATTTATGATTCCAACTTTTATCATAAAACCATTCGACTTCATTACGTAGGAATAATCTCAACCGTTGATCAATCAAATCCAAAAGGGAATGAACATGAATATGTACAATATTGAACATTTAATAGAAGGCATGAAAGAAATGAGTTGGAAAAAAAAAGCAATTTTAGGTGGCCAAACGAGATAAACGGGAAGGGAAATTAATTTTCGAATCAGATGAACTAAGCGGGAAGCAATGGCAGCAATTTTTGATGAACTAAAGCGACGAAGCAATTTTCGAGTAATGAGTTTCTGCAGTGGATGAAACGAGTACAGCGAGAAGCAATTTTCGTTTTAGGGAAAACAATGAACTGTAGCGGCGTTTTTAATTGATTTTTGGCCAAACGACATGTTCCCACCCAGGGTTTGGTCCCAAGAGAAACTCCCATCTGTCAAGTTTATAAAACTTAAAATTCTATCTGTTAACTGTTAAAACTAATGATTAATAATAAAATTTTAATAATTAAAGGATAATTTTATTATTTTAGAATTAAAATTTATAAAATTATAAAATAATATATATATATATAAATATATTAAATATTATAAAATATTTTTAAATTCTTAAAAACATAAAACCCAACCACCGCTGTTTCGTCGAGAGTATAGATCCTGCCTATTTAGAACTGTGTCACCGCTTTCACCTGGTGCTATTTATGTGGCTGAAGCTTTTTATTTTTAAATTTGGGATAAATTTTAAAAATTTTTATAAAAATTTTTTAAATTTTCTATAATTTTATCATATTTATATATAAATATTTTAAATTATTTTATAATTTTATTATAAATTTTTTTAGTAAAAGTATATTTGTTATTTCACAAAATGGGTTAATAAAATTGGATGGAATTGGGTGAAGGGTGAGTGTTTGAGTTTTAAATGTTAGAGGTTGGGAATTTGTCTTGTGACCAAACTATGGGTGGGATCAAGTCCTTTGGCCTTGATTTTTACTTGGCATTTTTATAAACTAACATCAACATTTGCACAAAAACACAACTAGAAAAGAGTATTTTAACAGTAATTAAAAAAAAAGGGTAAAGACGTTGATATGAGATAGTAATTAGATTTGCTAAGAAAAGGTCGATAATTCATATATCTATTATAGTGCATGAGCATACTTGGTCGTGTTGGTCTTGAAATATTTTTTCACAAACTTTAGGCTTTAGCACGGGCAATGGACACGACACTATGTTTTATACGTATGGGTTAAAATATAACTATACACGGTCATATATTGCCACAAACCTACAAAATGAAAAGTTTTGCACTTTTTGGTCATGAATGAAATCATGTTAGGGGCATAGTAGTTTTTTTTAGCATATTTTTATTATCAATAAACACAAAAGGTCCAACAATCGATCATATCGAGTGTAAATCTGAATTATAATTTATGACAAAATTTTAAAATTTAAAACTTTTTAAGTTAAAAATCAACTATAATATCGACTTGATAACCATACGATATAATGGGTTATTTTTGTAATTTCTTAACAAAATAAATATTACATTTTAAACTCTAAAATTTTGAAAAACTTTTAAAATCATCATTGAAGCCTATCATACTTTGTGGATTTTGTAAATCAAAAACAAGTTCTCTTAGGCAGTCACCCCTAAAGGGGAGGGATTGACTACTCCTTGTGTGGGTCTCATTTCATTTAAAGTGAGACTAAAATTTTGGTCAATCCATAGTTGTCACACAAAGGTGTAAACGTGACCATCCCTTTTTAAGGGGTTATTATTTAATATTTTTTATTAAAAATTTAACAATTTAATATTGAATAATACTATGTAATGACCCCAAAAAAAAGTAGTTGCACTTTTACCACTGTATGGTAGAAATAAATTGATTAATTTTAATATGAATTTCACTTCCTTCAAAATGGGGCCAAAATTTTGGCCAATAGGCATTCACCCCATTTTGAGGTGATTGCCTAGTATTTTCGTTTGATAATTGTCTTCCGATTCAAGTTCACTTGACCTAACTCGGAGCACTAGGGCCATGGCTAGCCAATTTAAACTCAAATACCTTCAAAGTTTAGGAAAATATCAATAAAACCTCATAAACATTAGAAATTATCACCAACCTCCTTTCAAATTTCATAAAAACTACCCTTATCCTCTTTTATCATGTTAATTTTGACCATTTAAATTTCATCGTCAATTGGTCGTAAACGACTTTAACCGTCGAGAAAATTTTTTATTATTAAAATTGAAAGATTATCATAAAGATAAATTATTTTAAAGACTAATAAGTATAAACTAATAATATATTTGAATAAACCAATATATATAAATAATTATTATATTTGATTGGTAGTAATAAAATAATATTATGATATTATTTTATTTAAATATATTTAATATGTTAAACTAAATTTATTAAATATAATTAAAATTAATCTTTTTACATCACTTTGGTAACAAGAAGTTACCATAAATAATAAAAGTTATAATATCCAAATAATCTTGAATCCATACCCGTCTCTTTAGGTCTCACACGAAACTCCCTTCTCCATCACTTGAGTCTCCCCTTCAAGGCTAGTTCATGCTATATTGATCACTGGTTCCTGATCATACCAGTATGAACAAGACAAAGCACCATTAATAATATTCTCGGATTTATCAGCATTAAATATGGCCATATCCCTCAACTTCTTGTCGTTTCTCTTTTAATATCAAGCAAGCAAACTTATACACTATACTTCATAAAATTTCATAGGAAGAATTAGAGAGTACGTAAAATCAAAAAAGCAAACAAATACACCTAAACTATAAACCAATATGAACAGAAAAGGGAATAAACACAATTTTTTCTGGTTCACATTAAAGGGTAAATGAATTTTATTAGAGGGAATTTTGTTTGTTTGTTTGTTCTAGTTTTGTGATGCATTTACAGTACAAGAAAATTACAAAGTTCTTGAATCATCGTGATCTGAAATTCAAGGTTCAAAGTAAATTATCGTGACATAGTGATAAGGGGTCAATGCTTTAAGAGTGGAGTCATGCACCTTCGTGCAGAACGGCTAAAGCTAAATTTTCCAAATATGAACTAGTCAAGAACTAAAGCCACTTAATGAGTCCGAAACAGAACAAAACCAATGACCTTAAGCATATAAGAGGGTGTATGTGGGGTTAAACCATGATGGGGATGTACTTAAGGCATTGTACATGCTGTTACGCTGCGCCAAATCTCTAAAAGATTGAATTTATAACAAAGAAATTTTACAGGAAATTTCTTTTATCTTATAACATTATACACAGTATATGAACAACCTATTCTGCAGAATAACAAAGAGAATGGCTACACAAATTTGCCAAATCTGGCTATAGAATCGTTACATACAAAACTCTAAGGCCTCAAGACACTCATTTACTACATTTTGAGAGTTCACTCTATTTCAATAACCAAAGTTCCCTAGTTTTGTTGTGTTTAACCCTTTGAACGCGCATGCAGGTTCAGAGTTCTCGCCCTAGTAAATTTAGATCTTGATCTTTGTTTCTCTTTGGGAGGTTGTGAAATTTGGTTGTAATCAGGAGTATTGGATGAGGTGAACTTCCATTATTAAAGCTGGCTGTTAGTCTGCAGAAAGCATAAAATCTGTAAAATGGTTCATGTTTACAGGTTGATGTATGACTACAGGACACAGAACAAGATTTACTAACCGAATGGCTAAGCAGTTCCAGTGATCAATTTTTCCCGTTCGTCTAATTTCTTGACCTTTATGATTCCAATGAGAACCTGGAAACCAAAGAACGCACAGACAGCATATGCTGCAATGGCTGGCGTCTGCAGTAGAAAACCAAATGAATTGAACATTGGGCATGGATTAAGAACCGATGGGGCAAAACAATGTATAATATTAGAAGTTATATTGGATAGCTTACTCGAATAGAATTGAGATACAAAATTGTTGCAAGGTTCACCAGGCTTCCAGCAGCTACAGCCTGTGGAATGATCAAGGAAATAATCATGGATAAGTTATTTTGGCTCATAACATACATTTTTTTCGAGTCAATTTATCAAGTTAAAGCCGGAACTCACACTCCCCACTGTCTTCTGAACAGCTGCAACACGTTGAAATGCTCTTTCAGACTCCAAGGTTCGAACTCGAAGCTTCAAATCACCTTGCTCCTATAAATTTTGTTATAATAAGTTGTTGAAATCAATCAAAGTTTCACAATGACAACTCAAATAATATAAACCATGTACTGAACCCTACCAATCGCTGGATAGTCTCAGCAAGCCTTTCAACTCTATCGGCCTGTCTAAATAAATTGTAGAATGCTCGGGATTGCCGGTCCCATCTGTTTCTGAAATCCTGTAATGTTTAGACAATAGACAATGAAATCAGAATCTTACTTAACAGTATACCGAATCACAGTAGAGTCAGAGATGTTTTGCCTTCAAGAAAACTTCAACACCAGCTTCACGAAATTTCAGCAACTCTAATGCATAGCTACAAAGAGAAAGCCATTCATTTCAGACACCCAAGAAAAAAAGGCTGGAAAAGTTTCTAAAAGTTCGAATGTAAACAATTAGAAAGAACTGTGTCAGCTTAATCACACTCACGGCTTTGCAATTTCAGTAATATCAAACCGAGGATCAAGACCCTTCCCAATGCCATCCAATACTGTAACAAGGGAAGTTACTATTCTGAGATCATGTTCACTCATTATTCTGAGATTATTGTTGAATAAAGCAATCAACAGGATGAATCTGCAAAGGTACATATAATACCTGAAAATGCTCTTACAACAAATGTGAATGTCGCCGGAAATCGGAAAGGTTGATCTGCTGCAATGGCTAACAAATCTTCCCCTGCAGATTGCAAATAATAATTGTGAGTAGCGAGCAGCGCCAACTAACCTCATATCAAAGAAGTCTAAAGACCAACACATACTGCATGATCAACTGATCCTTACTTAAAATGAGAGTATCTCAAAATTCAGAAATGAAAACTAAATTGAGGAAGACAACACAATTTAGTAACAGATACCAAACTATACCTACATACGTGTTTATGAATTTGTTGCTGGCCTTTTTATAGCTTTTAGTGCATTTGTGAAATTAATTTACAAAAACAAATCATCTACATATGTAATGAAGAAACTGTGATCTGATGAATTAGTTACTAACCTACTCCAAGAATCTTAACATCAACAAGGAACAATATGGTCTTGGATAAGACTTGATATTTTTATACTTTTTTGTTTTTACATGTAAATCACACTAGTCAATTACCAATAGCAGCAAGACGTTGCTTCTTTTTCTCTATCTTTTCCTCCCTGGTCAGTGGCTTTTTGAATCCAAGTTCTGCTGTTGCCATTTCTCTCTCTCTCCTTTGCGCAGCCAGACGCTCTTCAAAGCTGCAATATTTTGAGTATGAATTTCATTATCGCAGAAATTCTTGAATGAAAGGAAGGAGCTGCTATATGATGTCTGTTAGCTCTTTCTTCTTGGTTTAATTAGTTTCTAAAATTGGGTTTGAATGGAACAAAGTGGCACAAATTGTTCAACTAAACCAAGGAAAAAAGGGATTGATTCATAGCTGTGACATTTTATAAGAACAGTGAAGTACAAGGTTGATTGGCAGCCTCTTGATAAGCCATAGGCTAAGAGTAAGACTGTTGTTAAGAGAGGCTGAAGTATAAAATGAGGCAAAGGCCTCCTTGAGCATAACTTTAATATTATTTCTTGAAAAAAATGATAAGAGGATAGGTTTGTAATCTTTACCTAACAAATTCTCTCAACAAATATGTGAACTATTTTGAATATTCTCATTAGCATAAAAGCTTCTTCTATAATAATTTTCAAGAGATATAAGCAAAAAATTTTCCAAGCAAACAAATAAAGCGTTAATATTAATAGTAAAAAGAACACGGAAATGTTTTCAATCTCCAATGAGAGCACCTTTTTAGGAAGAATTGGGCTGTTCTTCTTACAGCTGTCATATCTCCAGTAGGCACAAGAACACCCATTTGAATCATTGCTTGAAGGACCTGCACTACGGTAAAAGTTTCCATTGGGAAGTAAATAAAGGCTGATATGCAAACCATAGTATCGTTGACCAAATAAAATAGCGACATAATCACCTTATCTGCATCCTTCTCATAAACTCCATAGAAGGTTTCCAGCAGACCTTCTCTAATGTTTGAACTAATACTGCATGGTGCCATGAAAGAAATTACATATGCAAATCAAAGTCAGCACACAGAAGCAAAAAAAAATTAACAGAAAAAACTTGTCCCAAGTAGTCAACACTGTCTAGAGAGCACCTTCCCATCATGCCAAAGTCATAGAAGATCAATCTTCCACCATTCACATCATCTACCGCAATGTTTCCAGGATGCTGTTCGATGTGGAAAAAAGAAAAATACAATGGCCATGTTACACAACATTGTGAATCAGACCATCTGTAATCATCAAGTACACAGCAAGTTGATAGCAGAAAATCCATTTTCTTGCATTTTTATTTTGTTTCTAACCTAAAACTTAACATGGTATTAAAGCCAAGTCGACCTAGTTCTCTCCATTCTAATGAGCCCATTGTCTAAAAGATTATAGTAAGTTGTATATGTGTCTGAGATTCTATTTGGGGTTTGCAGTTTCACTTGATTCACAGACCTTGCACGTAAAGGGGCATGTTCAAATATGAATAGTAATATTTGAACTTGAGGGGTAAAATAGTTACTCAATAATCTTGTGCAGTGTGAGTATTGAGCTATGAGTTCAGGCTGCTGTCTCTAATTCCACAAATTTATCCCAACAGAAAACTGTTAGATAATGATTCACAGATTTATTTAGCACCAAAACAACAGGCAACTAGTAGAAACTCACAGGGTCAGCATGGAAAAATCCATGAGACAAGATTTGTTCCAAGTACGATTCAACAGCATATCTACCCAACCTGCAGACCATTATAAGTGACAAGAAAGTTAGCTCTTTTCTCTTAAATTGACAAGTAGTGCTGAAAGCATGTATAGAGAGTAACATAATAATATGACACGACTCAGAAATATTATCAGGATTGTCTTAACCTTTTCCGATCGACCCCTAATTCATCTAAAGCTTGTATCTTGTTTATTTTGATCCCTGGGACATACTCCATTGTCAGAACCTACAGGGAGATATATGAAAAAAATAATATACTCCAATGTCAGAACCTACAGGGAGATATAAGAAAAAAAACGATGAAATATTGTGTGCAATTTTAAAAAGAATTAATAAAAGAGAATTTTTCTGAAGGTTAAACCTGTGGTGTGGTACACTCCCACATTATGGTCGGGACTTTTATGTAATCCATGTCTTTGAAATTACTAGCAAAAAGTTCTGCATTCTCAGCTTCCTTGGTATAATCAATCTCCTGCGAAGTGTGTAGTTTCTATTAGCTATCACTAACATTAACTAGTGAACCGAAAAATAAGAATATACACAAGCACTTGATATCTGCAAACGCGAATCAACTTAAGTGCCCATAACTCCAAGCGGTAGATGAGCATAATTATTTTAATCAGGAGAAGTACTCATAACTTCAAGCAATAGATGATCATAATTATATTAATCATCAGAGGGTTTGACCTTGTTTTCATCTAGCTATGCTATGGAAAACCACTCTCAACTTGAAGCATGACCAGCCTAACAATCGTTTTATATAACTTGACCATAATATATAACAGGAAAAACTCATTAAAAACGTAAAAAGAATAAACTGCCTACAAAAGTAGATGATATTTAATTTTCCAATTTAAGCCACAAGCCTTTCATAAGTACAAAAGTAGATAATATTTAATTTTCTACCTCATATAACACACTTGCACATTCATCATAAATAGCAACCCAATCCCTCTTTGCCCCATCTGACTTTGGGTCAACCTTTTGAAGATATTCAGCTATTACCTGGAAGTAAAACATATATAACAATGGCCTGTGTCATTATATGTCAGAGCTTAAGTTCCAAGCACCAGAAAGAACGTTAAAGATGAAGGAATGACAATAGAGTACTAAATTAGTAAGGAATTACCCTCAGGTTTTTAAGATCAATATCAAAGAGATCCTTGAGACCAGGTCTTTGCACTTTAACAACAACTTCCTGTCCCTTCAATCTTGCCCGGTGGACTTGACCTGGAGAAGAAAGAGAAATATTTCGCTACTTCGGTTGACGAGTAATCTGATTTCAGTCACATTCAAGAATTTGCCCAATCAAAAAGCATACAGGGGGAAGTCAAAGTTACCAAGACTAGCAGCAGCTATTGGCTCAAAATCAAAACGATCAAATATTTCATCCACAGGAGCTCCAAGCTCTTCTTCAACTATAGATACAGCAGTCTCTGAAGGGAAAGGAGGAACTTGATCCTGAATAAAGTCAATAATTTATTACTGGCTTAAAGTATCAACGACTTTAGAAAGACAGGCATTAAACCAAAATGGTGATACACATTGCCACTTGGAGGAACGCTATGAACAACAAAAAGTTAAGCTCAATTCACAAAGTTACAAAAATAATATCAGTCCTAAAAAAGAAAAAAGAAATAAAATATTTAAAAAATGATTAGCAATGAAAATCTTTTGGCTTAAAATCATTTTTTAATTTATTGACAAGTTTTAAGTCACAAGTGTACACTCAAATAATTAAGTCTCAACATAAATATAAGATTTTTAATCATCTCCTTTCCGAAATATGTATTTTAATTATCCTGAAATGAATTGTATCCTGTTGTATCTTCTTCTTAACAACATGATAATGAAGTAAAATCATATCCAAAATCGGTGAATTTAGTTTTATCTCCTTGCTTGGTAGCTTCAATTTAGAGATTATCATTTCACCCTCAGGAAATATATTAGGTGCAACCGAGAATTAATACTTGTTAAAGTAAAAAGAATCTTATAGTTTAGCACTACTAGCCATGACAAATATAGTAACTTTTTTATCTAATTTTCAAGCGCTTTTCTTCTTTCCTAGATCGCAGGCTTTTATGCTAGCATGAAAGCTTTGATATTGGTAGAACAAACAAGTAGAACAACTTTCTTCAACAGTAATTATCTGGAACGAGGGCACCTTCATCCAATGATCTTCAGTTGTTTTCTAGCTATTACTTACTTCAAAGAAATCACATATAAGGTTGAAGAAAGACAATACTATTCTAAGAATCTCTAAATTTGAAGATCATCACAGAATATGATATTACATTTCTAATGAAAGACAATTTATCAAATCTGGTGTATCTAAAATGTAGGCTAACAGGCCGGTCCTAATAAACCTGAACCAAAAATATTTAGCTATTTTCTTTTCTGTCAGGGAAGAGATAAATAACATACAACTCCTCAGAAGGATCATGCTGAAAAAAATTATAGTTGACATTTGAGTAAGACAATTGAAAGAAGTAAGCAGTTTCATGGAGCATTAGAAGTTCACAGTAGAAAGAAAAAAAAGAAAGTTAACCTGAAGTTCAGACAACTGGTCAACGTATTCTTGAGCAAGAATGTCCACCCTTGTGGAGAACTGCTGGCCGATTTTGATAAATGTAGGACCCAATCTCAAAATACTTTCCTTTAACCACTTGGCGAGGCTCTTCCTCCTAAGGGCTTTCTTCTCCTCAGTCATTCCTCCTGTGTACATAAACAACCATACAGTTCATTACAGACTACCAGAAAAGACAACAGAATTTCAAGATACTCCTTTCTTTTCATTCATTTAAACTTGAGCGGAAGTTTTAGTTTATTTATTTATACGTTTGAAAGTTGAGTGTTTCCAATCAGTTTTTTGGGCCCTCTTATAAACATTGTGCACAGTTTTTTATTGTATACAGCTATGGGATTTATATCAGATGATTTTCTTCAGCCCTAACTTGAAACTGCTGTTTGATATAACATATATACATGGAAAGTTAACTCAGAGATGTTCTTTAGCCTAGAGGGAAGTCATCATCTTGTTAAACATTGAAAGCTTTCTAGCTAAATCAAGTCAAGTTGCATTAAAAAAGACAACTAAAGCTCAATCTACAAGAAGTGACTAACCTCGATAGGTAAATTTCAGATTGTTTAACCATGCTTTAAATATAAATGTCAGAACAAATCCCCATATTTCCAAGGTCCTTTGGATTGTTGAGTAGGTTTTGAATCTACTCCAACGACCACCAGGTGCAACAGATACCTGCAATATGCATTAGCATAAGATAGTGTTCCAGTAAATTGATATAAAACGCATTGTTATCTTCCATACACTACCTAACTAAAAGCTGTGAGAAGACGCTCATAGCATTTCTCATGTTTCTTTTTTATTCTGTTAATTTCCAATTAACTTAAGCATTTGAATTTAATGGTAACAAAGTTGATCAGGTACATTGTGATCAAATCCTCTATTGCGGGAACTAAATTATTCATCAAGGCTACTTCAACACACAAAATCAATGCACAATTTACTTCAATATAATACAACAATTCACTACCAAAAAACAAAAAAATACCTCAATCTGTTTCTCTAGCCCACTCTTCTTAAACCAAGCCTCTTCTTTCCCAATCTCCTCCACCTTCTTCTTCCTCTCATCCTCCTTCTTCTTCTCCTCCTTCAACTCATCCACCAACTCTCCCTCTTCAAATTCTCCAGCCACTTCCACATCCACTGCCACTCCATTCCCGTTTACATACTTCACCAAACTTCCGTTTGTACTCCCATTTGAATACCCATTTAAACTACTATTTACTTCATCTTTTCTTCTACTTGCAGCCCCATTTCCATTTCCATTAAATTCAAAGACCTTCAAGTCCTCGATCAGTTCATCCTCTCTCTTCTCCTCAAACACAATACTCTCCTCTTTTACAGCTTGAATTCTTGCTCTATAGCAACCAAGGTTCAATCTTTGATACCTTCTACAACTTCTACCCCAAGAGGGTCTACAAAGAGAGAGTTTTGAGACATAAATACGGCGAATTAAAGAGGGTTTTGATGATAGAAAGCTAAGCTCTGGCAAAGCCAAAGAAGCAGAACAAGAAGCCATTTAAAAAAAAAAAATATTTTGGTGGGTATGCCTAAAGATGTGGAATTTAAGAAACCCTAGTTCATTGATGGTGATTTTCAGAGAGAAAGCAAAGCGGGTCTGTGAGTTTGTGGTGTGAGAGTGAAGAGGAACAGGACGAGGTAGAAGAAGACACTTCGATAAGAAAAACGGAAACGAAAAATCAGAAAAATAAATAAAAAGGAGGGAGAGGGGTGGTAGTTACACGGACACGTGGCGGTTTTGAGATGAGCGTGGGGTAGGATTAAGGGCTGTAATTGGCTGATAGGTTTTAGAGTTGTCTAGTCCACAAATTGAGTTTTGTCTTTGTGAAATTTTTTTTGGACACTTTTGGGCTTACATGTCTTTCCAAATTTTAAAAATTTAAACACTTTATTTCAAAAATGCCCTTTTATTGTTTTCTGCCCTTTTATAATAAAATTATATATATAACTAATTTAACTATTCAAAAAATAAATTTAAAAAACAATTTTATTCACTTTTTTCGATTTTACGTTTTAAACAAAAAAATTCGCATATAATCAATTATACATGATATATGCATCATGCATATACATAAAATCACTGATTTTTAAACGATATCGTATATAAATAACATACATTATATATATAATGTACGTACCTAAATTTAAAAGTTTTAAAAATTCATTTCACACTCTATCTTTATGATGACGCGAAATCGTTTGTATTGATTTACTCTTCACGGATCCACTTTTTTTAATTTTTCAAATTCTTTTATCTAATATTTTATATTTCATATGACATGATTTTAGTAATAAATATCATCAAATTTTATATATAATAACTAATTTTGGACAAAATTTTTTCGTTAAAATTTTAATCAAATTTTCTATGTAAATTAACACGAAATAGCTAATTTTTTAACACTATAATTTACTTAACCTTAAATACATCTACCAAATCACTACCTTAAGTAAATTTAGTTGTCAAAATAGATTTAAAATAACCTAAAATCCTCATTGATACCATATTGCTTTAGTATATGCACAAATATGGTATTTATCAAAGAGTTTCATCCTATACACTGTTCAAGGCACATGAATAAATTGAGGAATTGTGATTCAACGACTACGTGTAATGCACGAATAATTCGTGACTGGTTAGAGAAAATTTTTTATGAGAATCGAAAAATAAATAAATAAATAAATAAAATTGTTTTTAATTTATTTTTTTAGATATTTAAATTAATTAAAATTTAAACTAAATTAATACTCATTATAAGTCCAAAATGGTTAGTTTAAAACTCAACTTAAATCTCCCAAACATAGTAATAATGATCGAAAAAAAAAAAAGAATGGTTCAAAAATAATTTATAAAAGAATCATCAAAAAAAAATTGACAAAATATCACTATTTTAAAGTACGGATCAAAGTCATTAGTTCAACTAATCCAATCAAAAATTACTATTAAATCTGATTCAAATTGAAATGAGCCGATACAAGGATTTCTATGCATGATTTGCAATATGCCGATTATACGATAAACTTACATAAGAATGAATGGGAAGTAACTAAATAAAACTATACCGTTATCTCGGACCTGATAGCTCGAAGGGATGAAGACTGTTGGTAGAGTGGACGATCCAAGCAGAATTTCCAGGGGGGGCAAGTTCAAGGTCGTGGTGATCCACCTCCATCTTTTGCCACTCATCCCATTTTTCTGCTAGGCCATCACCTTCAAGCATTCTGACAACCTCGGCCATCTTAGGTCGATCCATCGGGGAGCTTTGTGTGCAAAGAAGAGCTACTTGGATGAGCTGCTCAACTTCAGTTTCAACATAGTTGTTCTGCAGGTCTGGATCAACGAGCATGTCCAATTTCTTCTCTTTTAGGAGTCCTTTAACCTGACAGTCATCCAGCCACGCAAGTAAAATCAAGTATGATCGAAGTTTCCTGCAAAACGCAGGATATTTTATGACATAGAGTACTTACCAATCAAGCAGCAGAACATCGTCATCATTTGCAAGCCTAGCAAGATCAAACGCCCTCTGCCCGGTGATTAGCTCTAAAAGCATAATACCATAACCATATACATCAGTTTTCTCTGATGACTTCCCTGAGGAGAGATACTCGGGAGCTATATGCCCAATGGTGCCACATACATCAGTAGTGACATGAGTATCCTTGTAATCCATAAGTTTAGCCAAACCAAAGTCACCGACAACAGCCTCGAACTCCTCATCCAACAATATATTTGCAGCTTTCACATCACGATGAATGACTTTTGCATCACAATGATCATGTAAATATGAAAGACCCCTGGCAGAGCCAATTGCAATTCTCTTCCTAGTTGGCCAGTCAAGAGGTGCATCTGATGGTGGCCGCTCTGCAGAAGCACATAACAACGAGGTCACGAATCAGCAATCTCATGAGAAGCAAGCACAAAGGGCCATCACTTAACCTGTCCCCTAGACAGTCAGGCCCACCAGGCTGCTGGCATTGTTTGTAGAAATGCAACTTAAGTGATTAGTGTGAAGTTACAGTACCTCTTAGGCATGATGCAACACTTCCATTAGCCATGTATGGATAAACAAGCAGTCGCTCAGTTGGAGTCATACAGAAACCACGTAAACGCAGGAGATTCCGGTGCACTGCCCTGCTAATCATCTCTACTTCTGTTTGAAATCGTAACTCTCCACCAGGTGTCCACTGTTCTTTGAGTCTTTTCACTGCCACCAATGTGCCATCGGCCAAGCGACCCTTATACACCTTGCCAAATCTACCTCTTCCCAGGATGTTCTTGTTGCTAAAAGTTTTGGTTGCAACTTGTAATTCTGGAAAAGAAAATCTTTTCAGCTGTCGCAAATGGACCTCTGGATCTTCTTCAGCTGAGAAAACATGCATCAAGTCAAAATGCAATCCAATCAAACATCAAGGCAAATTCCTCATTAGGATCAGACACTAACCAGATACATCTAAGAAAAACTCTCGTGGCTTTCTTCGCCGCCAATATGCAAAAAACCAATAGCTAGAGCAGGAAATAGTAAAGCAAGCAGCACCAGCAGCCACTCCCGCAGCAATTGCTGCAATTTTATTTTTTCTGCCTGAAATGACATTGAACAATGCAGTTCAGTCCTCTAATGCATTAACAGGTGGGATGCTAACAACGCATGGTATCCATTTTCAGAATAGCATTTTACATTGAAAAATGATAATCTTAATAAGAACAATAATAGAAAATTTACGTCAACAGTGGTACACGAGACTACCTGGACAAGACTTCCCAGTAACAGGGCCACAGAGATCTATGTTATTCACAAAACTGCAAGAATAAACACGCTATCATTTCATCAATGCACCATTCATCCAGGAAAACAAAAAAAAAAAAAAAAAATAGAACAAAAAAATAAAAACTGTTTATAGCCTTTATCAATGAAAAACCTGGTGGAAGTAAAAAGTGAAAACGAGCCACTGTCTGGGACGGGCCCTGATAGGCGATTGTTTGATACGTCTCTGCAGCCAACATTGGAAAATGAATGTTATACCATCATAGAGGAGTTCTGATGGCAAGAAGAAATAAGAACAAAAATTATATATTACTTAGGTACTCACAAGACTCGTAGGGTCATAATATTTGTCAAGGATAGAGGTATTGGACCTGACAGGCTGTTATTGTTGAGCCGGCTATCCTTACACAGACATTCAAAAAATTTTTAAGTTCTAATACGAACAAAGATTATTTATTAATAGCAGATTTCGCACGTACACAGATAAGTGCAAGCAAGCATATACACCAAAAAATATTAAAGATTAAGTGCCACAATTTTGTACAAGAAGAAACGAAAGGGTGGGAGTAGAGGATTATTAAACTGTGATGAAGTATATGGGTTAGTTAATGTGGCACAAAAGGTGGACATGTGGAGGTCAAAGGAAAATTAGAGGAAGATGGACATAAAACTGGTAGAAAGGGGAGCATGAAAGAGAGAAGGACAACGAAAAATTAAGGGAAACCAGGGGAGGCTTCGGCTTGGCAGGAGCTAGCACCAGCCAGATTGGAAGTTTTGTGGCTTCTCTGTGGTTGAGTGTACAGACTCGTTGATAGAATCCCTTTCAGAAGTTTTGTTGATTGTGTAAAGATAATGAAGTGTTTTGGCTGATTTGTGCAGGTTTTAATAAAACTCTTAGTCAAAATGTTGGACATAATTTAAAATCAAACACTCAGCTCAACATATCCAGAAAGTAGTGTGAATTTTACAATAATAGTCTCATGCCAAATTACGAAGACATGATTGACATTTCACTTTTACAAATCTTCTTCACAACATAAAACAGTTAGTAAATATCTATATGCATGCTATATAATTACGCATAAAGTTGCAGCCACTGAATGAGCAATAAACCTTCTAATAAAGAACTAAACAATGAAAAGGAATGATCTTAACTAAACAATAATCTTAATAAAGGGAAAGTGAACATACAGGAAACGCAGTTCCATCAGCTTGCCCAATGAATCCGGAATAGGACCAGTGAAATTGTTCATGTAAAGATCCAAGCTCACCAAATTTGTCAGATTCCCAAGAGCACTTGGAATTTGTCCAGTTATGTTATTACTACCAAGTTCCCTGTCATGTAAATATTTGTAACAATCCATAGAACAAAAATATTAGCGTTGGTACGCAAGTTACGAGTGAAACAACGGCAACCAGCCACATAAATACGAAAGGAGTGTCATCAACTGAGGTTTTGAAAAGAACCCACTTCATCAACCGCGGTTGAGTCAATGTATCAAATAGTGACGCAATCATAAAGAACGGAAAGGAGTACAGGAACTGCCCATCTAAGCAAATCGATTTTTATCCACTAAAGATGACTTACAGGTACTGTAAGTTTTTAAGCTGGCCAAGATCTGGGAACAGTTCACCAGACAGTGCTGCATTTCCAAGATCACTGCCAGAGACAAAAAGAGATTTGATGAACATAATGGCACTCTCATCTGGTCTTAAAAGAGGTATTAATTAATGAAGTTGCTTACACTCTTGTAACACTGTTTTCTTCATTACATGTAACATGGTACCAAGTGCATGGGTTAACATCCTCATGGTGCCAAGTCTCCAGGACATTGTTAGGATCTAGTAAATTAGACCGAAGGTTGTGCAAAGCATCAACTTCTCATTAAAAAAGCATCAATTACACAAATGAGCTTAAATTCTATAAAGAAGGTCCAATAAAACAAGAATGAAGCACTTATTACTTTGTAAAATTTACAACAAAATAAAATTTCAGAAACTTTGGGACCTTATTATTAAACATTCTCTTTCACATTAAACAATTAATGATTCTGATTTTTAGTACATACTCATATGCTCTTTATCAATATCCTTGACAGTAAACTTAGCTCCCTCCATTACAACTTCATCATCTAAGCGTCTATTAACTTGATTTGTTAAAAATATAAGATTAATGCACTATATCAAAAATAACCAAATTCTCCTATCACCTAAACGGGCTTATAGATGGCACAAAGCAAAAGTGAAGACCATATATGTCAAATT
>JAJEJH010000283.1:36514-157760 GCA_026122585.1 Anacardium occidentale
TCATGCCAAAGTCATAGAAGATCAATCTTCCACCATTCACATCATCTACCGCAATGTTTCCAGGATGCTGTTCGATGTGGAAAAAAGAAAAATACAATGGCCATGTTACACAACGTTGTGAATCAGACCATCTGTAATCATCAAACATAAAGAGTACACAACAAGTTGATAGCAGAATATCCATTTTCTTGCATTTTTATTTTGTCTCTAACCTAAAACTTAACATGGTATTAAAGCCAAGTCGACCTAGTTCTCTTCAATCTAATGAGCCCATTGTCTAAAAGATTATAGTAAGTTGTATATGTGTCTTAGATTCTATTTGGGGTTTGCAGTTTCACTTGATTCACAGACCTTGCACGTAAAGGGGCATGTTCAAATATGACTAGTAATATTTGAACTTGAGGGTAAAATAGTTACTCAATAATCCTGTGCAGTGTGAGTATTGAGCTATGAGTTCAGGCTGCTGTCTCTAATTCCACAAATTTATCCCAACAGAAAACTGTTAGATAATGATTCACAGATTTATTTAGCACCAAAAACAACAGGCAACTAGTAGAAACTCACAGGGTCAGCATGGAAAAATCCATGAGACAAGATTTGTTCCAAGTACGATTCAACAGCATATCTACCCAACCTGCAGACCATTATAAGTGACAAGAAAGTTAGCTCTTTTCTCTTAAATTGACAAGTAGTGCTGAAAGCATGTATAGAGAGTAGCATAATAATATGACACGACTCAGAAATATTATCAGGATTGTCTTAACCTTTTCCGATCGACCCCTAATTCATCTAAAGCTTGTATCTTGTTTATTTTGATCCCTGGGACATACTCCATTGTCAGAACCTACAGGGAGATATATGAAAAAAATAATATACTCCAATGTCAGAACCTACGGGGAGATATAAGAAAAAAAACGATGAAATATTGTGTGCAATTTTAAAAAGAATTAGTAAAAGAGAATTTTTCTGAAGGTTAAACCTGTGGTGTGGTACACTCCCACATTATGGTCGGGACTTTTATGTAATCCATGTCTTTGAAATTACTAGCAAAAAGTTCTGCATTCTCAGCTTCCTTGGTGTAATCAATCTCCTGCGAAGTGTGTAGTTTCTATTAGCTATCACTAACATTAACTAGTGAACCGAAAAATAAGAATATACACAAGCACTTGATATCTGCGAACACGAATCAACTTAAGTGCTCATAACTCCAAGCGGTAGATGAGCATAATTATTTTAATCAGGAGAAGTACTCATAACTTCAAGCAATAGATGGTCATAATTATATTAATCATCAGAGGGTTCGACCTTGTTTTCATATAGCTACGCTATGGAAAACCACTCTCAACTTGAAGCATGACCAGCCTAACAATCTTTTTATATAACTTGACCATAATATATAACAGGAAAAACTCATTAAAAACGTAAAAAGAATAAACTGCCTACAAAAGTAGATGATATTTAATTTTCCAATCTAAGCCACAAGCCTTTCATAAGTACAAAAGTAGATAATATTTAATTTTCTACCTCATATAACACACTTGCACATTCATCATAAATAGCAACCCAATCCCTCTTTGCACCATCTGACTTTGGGTCAACCTTTTGAAGATATTCAGCTATTACCTGGAAGTAAAACATATATTACAATGGCCTGTGTCATTATATGTCAGAACTTAAGTTCCAAGCACCAGAAAGAACGTTAAAGATGAAGGAATGACAATAGAGTACTAAATTAGTAAGGAATTACCCTCAGGTTTTTAAGATCAATATCAAAGAGATCCTTGAGACCAGGTCTTTGCACTTTAACAACAACTTCCTGTCCCTTCAATCTTGCCCGGTGGACTTGACCTGGAGAAGAAATAGAAATATTTGGCTACTTCGGTTGACGACTAATCTGATTTCAGTCACATTCAAGCATTTGCCCAATCAAAAAGCATACAGGGGGAAGTCAAAGTTACCAAGACTAGCAGCAGCTATTGGCTCAAAATCAAAACAATCAAATATTTCATCCACGGGAGCTCCAAGCTCTTCTTCAACTATAGATACAGCAGTCTCTGAAGAGAAAGGAGGAACTTGATCCTGAATAAAGTCAATAATTTATTACTGGCTTAAAGTATCAACAACTTTAGAAAGACAGGCATTAAACCAAAATGGTGATACACATTGCCTCTTGGAGGAATGCTATGAACAACAAAAAGTTAAGCTCAATTCACAAAGTTACAAAAATAATATCAGTCCTAAAATAGAAAAAAGAAATAAAATATTTAAAAAATGATTAGCAATGAAAATCTTTTGGCTTAAAATCATTTTTTAATTTATTGACATGTTTTAAGTCACAAGTGTACACTCAAATAATTAAGTCTCAACATAAATATAAGATTTTTAATCATCTCCTTTCCGAAATATGTAT
This sequence comes from Anacardium occidentale, assembly GCA_026122585.1. Classification (NCBI taxonomy): domain Eukaryota; kingdom Viridiplantae; phylum Streptophyta; class Magnoliopsida; order Sapindales; family Anacardiaceae; genus Anacardium; species Anacardium occidentale. The sequence goes on from JAJEJH010000283.1 coordinate 38,925, forward strand.
TTTAATTATCCTGAAATGAATTGTATCTTGTTGTATCTTCTTCTTAACAACATGATAATGAAGCAAAATCATATCCAAAATCGGTGAATTTAGTTTTATCTCCTTGCTTGGTAGCTTCAATTTAGAGATTATCATTTTACCCTCAGGAAATATATTAGGTGCAATGGAGAATTAATACTTGTTAAAGTAAAAAGAATCTTATATTTTAGCACTACTAGCCATGACAAATATAGTAACTTTTTTATCTAATTTTCAAGCGCTTTTCTTCTTTCCTAGATCGCAGGCTTTTATGCTAGCATGAAAGCTTTGATATTGGTAGAACAAACAAGTAGAACAACTTTCTTCAACAGTAATTATCTGGAACGAGGGCACCTTCATCCAATGATCTTCAGTTGTTTTCTAGCTATTACTTACTTCAAAGAAGTCACATATAAGGTTGAAGAAAGACAATACTATTCTAAGAATCACTAAATTTGAAGATCATCACAGAATATCAACATTTGATATTACATTTCTAATGAAAGACAATATATCATATCTGGTGTATCTAAAATGTAGGCTAACAGGCCGGTCCTAATAAACCTGAACCAAAAATATTTAGCTATTTTCTTTTCTGTCAGGGAAGAGATAAATAACATACAACTCCTCAGAAGGATCATGCTGAAAAAAATTATAGTTGACATTTGAGTAAGACAATTGAAAGAAGTAAGCAGTTTCATGAAGCATTAGAAGGTCACAGTAGAAAGAAAAAAAAGAAAGTTAACCTGAAGTTCAGACAACTGGTCAACGTATTCTTGAGCAAGAATGTCCACCCTTGTGGAGAACTGCTGGCCGATTTTGATAAATGTAGGACCCAATCTCAAAATACTTTCCTTTAACCACTTGGCGAGGCTCTTCCTCCTAAGGGCTTTCTTCTCCTCAGTCATTCCTCCTGTGTACATAAACAACCATACGATTCATTACAGATTACCAGAAAAGACAACAAAATTTCAAGATACTCCTTTCTTTTCATTCATTTAAAATTGAGCAGAAGTTTCAGTTTATTTATTTATTTATACTTTTGAAAGTTGAGGGTTTCCAATCAGTTTTTTGGGTCCTCTTATAAACATTGTGCACAGTTTTTTATTGTATACAGCTATGGGATTTATATCAGATGATTTTCTTCAGCCCTAACTTGAAACTGCTGTTTGATATAACATATATACCTGGAAAGTTAACTCAGAGATGTTCTTTAGCCTAGAGGGAAGTCATCATCTTGTTAAACATTGAAAGCTTTCTAGCTAAATCAAGTCAAGTTGCATTAAAAAAGACAACTAAAGCTCAATCTACAAGAAGTGAGTAACCTCGATAGGTAAATTTCAGATTGTTTAACCATGCTTTAAATATAAATGTCAGAACAAATCCCCATATTTCCAAGGTCCTTTGGATTGTCGAGTAGGTTTTGAATCTACTCCAACGACCACCAGGTGCAACAGATACCTGCAATATGCATTAGCATAAGATAGTGTTCCAGTAAATTGATATAAAACGCATTGTTATCTTCCATACACTACCTAACTAAAAGCTGTGAGAAGACGCTCATAGCATTTCTCATGTTTCTTTTTTATTCTGTTAATTTCCAATTAACTTAAGCATTTGAATTTAATGGTAACAAAGTTGATCAGGTACATTGTGATCAAATCCTCTATTGCGGGAACTAAATTATTCATCAAGGCTACTTCCACACACAAAATCAATGCACAATTTACTTCAATATAATACAACAATTCACTACCAAAAAACAAAAAAATACCTCAATCTGTTTCTCTAGCCCACTCTTCTTAAACCAAGCCTCTTCTTTCCCAATCTCTTCCACCTTCTTCTTCCTCTCATCCTCCTTCTTCTTCTCCTCTTTCAACTCATCCACCAACTCTCCCTCTTCAAATTCTCCAGCCACTTCCACATCCACTGCCACTCCATTCCCATTTACATACTTCACCAAACTTCCGTTTGTACTCCCATTTGAATACCCATTTAAACTACTATTTACTTCATCTATTCTTCTACTTGCAGCCCCATTTCCATTTCCATTAAATTCAAAGACCTTCAAGTCCTCGATCAGTTCATCCTCTCTCTTCTCCTCAAACACAATACTCTCCTCTTTTACAGCTTGAATTCTTGCTCCATAGCAACCAAGGTTCAATCTTTGATACCTTCTACAACTTCTACCCCAAGAGGGTCTACAAAGAGAGAGTTTTGAAACATAAATACGGCGAATTAAAGAGGGTTTTGATGATAGAAAGCTAAGCTCTGGCAAAGCCAAAGAAGCAGAACAAGAAGCCATTTTAAAAAAAAAAAATTTTTGGTGGGTATGCCTAAAGATGTGGAATTTATGAAACCCTAGTTCATTGATGGTGATTTTCAGAGAGAAAGCAAAGCGGGTCTGTGAGTTTGTGGTGTGAGAGTGAAGAGGAACAGGACGAGGTAGAAGAAGACACTTTGATAAGAAAAATGGAAACGAAAAATCAGAAAAATAAATAAAAAGGAGGGAGAGGGGTGGTCGTTACACGGACACGTGGCGGTTTTGAGATGAGCGTGGGGCAGGATTAAGGGCTGTAATTGGCTGATCGGTTTTAGAGTTGTCTTGTCCACAACTTGAGTTTTGTCTTTGCGAAATTTTTTTTGGACACTTTTGGGCTTACATGTCTTTCCAAATTTTAAAAATTTAAACACGTTATTTCAAAAATGCCCTTATATTTTTTTTGCCCTTTTATAATAAAATTATATATATATAACTAATTTAACTATTCAAAAAATAAATTTAAAAAACAATTTTATTCACTTTTTTCGATTTTACGTTTTAAACAAAAAAATTCGCATATAATCAACTATACACGATATATGCATCATGCATATACATAAAATCACTGATTTTTAAACGACATTATATGTAAATAACATACATTATATATATAATATACGTACCTAAATTTAAAAGTTTTAAAAATTCATTTCACATTTTATCCTTATGATGACGTGAAATCGTTTGTATCGATTTACTCTTTACGGATCCACTTTTTCAACTTTTCAAATTCTTTCATCTAATATTTTATATTTCATATGATTATTTATATATAATGATTAATTTTGAATAAAATTTTTTAATTAAAATTTTAATCAAATTTTCTATGTAAACTAACACGAAATAGCCAATTTTTTAACACTATAATTTACTTAACCTTAGATACAACTATCAAATCACTACCTTAAGTAAATTTAGTTGTCAAAATAGATCAAAAATAACCTAAAGTCGTCATTGATACCTATTGCTTTAGTATATGCACAAATATGGTATTTACACAAGAATTTCATCTCATACACTGTTCAAGACACATGAATAAATTGAGAAATTGTGATTCAACGACTACGTGTAGTGCACGAACTATTCGTGACTCGTTAGACACAAATTTTTTATGAGAATCATAAAAAAAATAAATAAATAAAATTGTTTTTAATTTATTTTTTTAGATATTTAAATTAATTAAAATTTAAACTAAATTAATACTCATTATAAGTCCAAAATAGTTAGTTTGAAACTCAACTTAGATCTCCCAAATATAGTAATAATGATCGGCGAAAAAAGAAGAATCGATCAAAAATAATTTATAAAAGAATCACCTAAAAAAATTGACAAAATATCATTATTTTAAAATATTGATCAAAGTCATTAGTTTAACTAATTCAATCAAAAATTACTATTAAATATGAATCAAATTGAATTGACCCCTTAAAAGGATTTCTATGCATGATTTGCAATATGCCGATTATACCAAAACTTACATAAGAATGAGTGGGAAGTAACTAAATAAAACTATACCGTTATCTCGGACCTGATAGCTCGAAGGGATGAAGACTGTTGGTAGAGTGGACGATCCAAGCAGAATTTCCAGGGGGGGCAAGTTCAAGGTCGTGGTGATCCACCTCCATCTTTTGCCACTCATCCCACTTTTCCGCTAAGCCATCACCTTCAAGCATTCTGACAACCTCGGCCATCTTAGGTCGATCCATCGGGGAGCTTTGTGTGCAAAGAAGAGCTACTTGGATGAGCTGCTCAACTTCAGTTTCAATATAGTTGTTCTGCAGGTCTGGATCAACGAGCATGTCCAATTTCTTCTCTTTTAGGAGTCCTTTAACCTGACAATCATCCAGCCACGCAAGTAAAATCAAGTGTGATCAAAGTTTCCTGTAAAACGCAGGATATTTTATGACGTAAAGTACTTACCCAATCAAGCAGCATAACATCGTCATCATTTGCAAGCCTAGTGAGATCAAATGCCCTCTGCCCGATGATTAGCTCTAAAAGCATAATACCATAACCAAATACATCAGTTTTCTCTGATGACTTCCCTGTGGAGAGATACTCGGGGGCAATGTGCCCAATCGTGCCATGTACAGCAGTGGTGACATGAGCATCTTTGTAATCCATAAGTTTAGCCAAACAAAAGTCACCAACAACAGCCTCAAACTTCTCATCCAACAATATATTTGCGGATTTCACATCACGATGAATGATCTTTGGATCACAATGATCATGTAAATATGAAAGGCCCCTAGCAGAGCCAATTGCAATTCTCTTCCTAGTTGACCAGTCTAGAGGTGGTACTGACGGTGGCCGCTCTGCAGGAACATAACAAGAAGGTCATGAATCAGCAATCTCATGAGAGGCAAGCACAAAGGGCCATCCTTCAACCTGGCCCCTAGGCAACCAGGCCTCACCAGCCTGCTGGCATTGTTTGTACAAATGCAACTTAAGTGATTAGTATGAAGCAACAATACCTCTTAGGCATGATGCAACGCTTCCATTAGCCATGTATGCATAAACAAGCAGTCGCTCAGTTGGAGTCATACAGAAACCATGTAAACGCAGGAGATTCCGGTGCACTGCCCTGCTAATCATCTCCACTTCTGTTTGAAATTGTAACTCTCCACCAGGTGTCCACCCTGCTTTAAGTCTTTTCACTGCCACCAATGTGCCATCAGCCAAGCGACCCTTATGCACCTTGCCAAATCTACCTCTTCCCAGGATGTTCTTGTCGCTAAAAGTATCTGTTGCAACTTGTAATTCTGAAAAAGAAAATCTTTTCAGCTGTCTTAAATGGACCTCTGGATCTTCTTCAGCTGAGAAAACATGCACCAAGTAAAAATGCAATCCAATCAAACATCAAGGAAAATTCCTTATTAGGATCAGACACTAACCAGATACATCTAAGAAAAACTCCTGTGGTTTTCTTCGCCGCCAATATGCAAAACCAATAGCTAGAGCGGCAAATAATAAAGCAGCACCAGCAGCCACTCCTACAGCAATTGCTGCAATTTGATTTTTTCTGCCTGAAATGACATTGAACAATGCAGTTCAATCCTCTAATGCATTAACAGGTTCGATGCTAACAACACATAGTATCTACTTTCAGAATAGCATTTCACATTGAAAAATGATAATCTTAATAAGAACAATAATAGAAAATTTACGTCAAGACTACCTGGACAAGACTTCCCAGTAACAGGGCCACAGAGATCTATGTTATTCGCAAAACTGCAAGAATAAACAAGCTATTATTTCATCAATACACCATTCATCCATGGAAAACAAAAAAAAAAAAAAAAAAAAAAGAACCAAAAAAAAAAAAAAACTGTTTATAGCCTTTATCAATAAAAAACCTGGTGGAAGTAAAAAGTGAAAACGAGCCACTGTCTGGGACGGGCCCTGATAGGTGATTGTTTGATACGTCTCTGCAGCCAACATTGGAAAATGAATGTTATACCGTCATAGAGGAGTTCTGATGGCAAGAAGAATAAGAACAAAAAATATATATTACTTAGGTACTCACAAGACTTGCAGGGTCATAATATTTGTCAAGGATAGAGGTATTGGACCTGACAGGCTGTTATTGTTGAGCCGGCTATCCTTACACAGACATTCAAAAAATTTTTAAGTTCTATTATGAACAAGGATTATTTCTTGATAGAAGATTTAGCACGTATACAGATAAGTGCAAGCAAGCATATGCACCAAAAAATATTAAAGATTAAGTGCCACAATTTTGTACAAGCAGAAATTAAAGGGTGAGAGTAGAGGATTATTAAACTGTGGTGAAGTAGCTGGGTTAGTTAACGTGGCACAAAAGGTGGACATGTGGAGGCCAAAGGAAAATTAGAGGAAGATGGACATAAAACAGATAAAAAGGGGAGCATGAAAGAGAGAAGGACACGGAAAAATTAAGGGAAACAAGGGGAGGCTTCGGCTTGGGAGGAGCTAGCACCTGCCAGACTGGTTTTCTTTTTTCTTTTTTCTTTTTTTTTTGGGGCTTGGCTGTGGTTGAGTGTATAGACTCGTTGATAGAATCCATTTCAGAAGCTTTGTTGATTGTGTGGAGATAATGAAGTTTTTTGGTTGATTTGTGCAGATTGTAATAAAACTCTTGGTCAAAATGTTGGAAATAATTTAAAATCAAAAACTCAGCTCAACATATCCAGAAAGTAGTGCAAATTTTACAATAATAGTCTCATGCCAAATTACGAAGACGTGATTGACATTTCACTTTTACAAATCTTCTTGACAACATAGAACAATTAGTAAATATCTATATGTATGCTACATGATTATGCATAAAGTTGCCGCCACTGTGTGAGCAATAAACCTTCTAATAAAGAACTAAACAAAGAAAAAGAATGACCTGGACTAAACAATAATCTTAATATAAGGAAAGTGAACATACAGGAAACGCAGTTTCATAAGCTTGCCCAATGAATCTGGAATAGGACCGGTGAATTCGTTCAGGTAAAGATCCAAGCTCACCAAATTTGTCAGATTCCCAAGAGCACTTGGAATTTGTCCAGTTATGTTATTACTAAAAAGTTCCCTGTCATGTAAATATTTGTAACAATCCATAGAACAAAAATATTAGCATTGGTACACAAGTTATTAGTGAAACAACAGCAACCAGCCACATATATACGAAAAGAAGGTCATCAACTGAGGTGTGAAAAAAACCCACTTCATCAACCGCGGTTGAGTCAATGTATCAAATAGTGACGCAATCATAAAGAACAGAAAGGAGTACAGGAACTGCCCATCTAAGCAAATCGATTATTATCCACTAAAGATGACTTACAGGTACTGTAAGTTTTTAAGCTGGCCAAGATCTGGGACCAGTTCACCGGACAATGCTGCGTTTCCAAGATCACTGCCAGAGACAAAAAGAGATTTGACGAACATAATGGCACTCTCATCTGGTCTTAAAAAAGATATTAATTAATGAAGTTGCTTACACTCTTGTAACACTGTTTTCATAATTACATGTAACATGGGACCAAGTGCATGGGTTAGCAGACTTATGGTTCCAAGTCTCCAGGACATTGTTAGGATCTAGTAAATTAGACCGAAGGTTGTACAAAGCATCACCTGCTCATTAAAAAAAGCATCAATTACACAAATGAACTTAAATTCTATAAAGAAGGGCAGTATTATCATTATCAAAGCAGAAGGAAATAGTCAGAACCGCATCTTGATAAACCAAAAGAATTTCCAATGATCAATTGCAAAAGCACCGGTCAAACACAAAACCAGAAACAGTAAAAATGACGAAATGCAGAATAGCAGTCCAATAAAACAAGAATGAACCACTTATTACTTTGTAAAATTTACAACAAAATAAAATTTCAGAAACTTTGGGACCTCATTGTGAAACATTCTCTTCCACATTAAACAATTAATGATTCTGATTTTTAGTACATACTCATATTCTCTTTATCGATATCCCTGACAATCAACTTAGCTCCCTCCATTACAACTTCATCATTTAAGCGTCTATAAACTTGATTTGTCAAAAACATAAGATCAATACACAATATATCAAAAATAACCAAATTCTCCCATCACCTAAACAGACTTATATATGGCACAAAGCAAAAGTGAAGACCATATATGTCAAATTACGTGAAAATCTTAGCCATAATCACGGTCCAAATTAGCCATATTATCAATCAACCTCTTCAAACAATAGCAAAAATCAAGAATCAACGAATTTATCGGCCAAGACTCATCACCAATAACAGAAAAAAAAAAATCTCTAAAACTACAAAAATTTCTTCAAATAAACCCAATAATTAAATAACAACAAGACATCAAAAGATTGCACGAAGTAAGAAAAGTGAGGACCTTCCGTGTTAGCAGAGATCTTTGACAAAGGTTGCACCAGCAGAATCATCCAAACCAGGAAAAGAGCAAGAACCCATTTCTCCATTAATGATGTTTCACAACTTTACTTTCGAACGCACAACAAGATTCTGCGCGTTCAAGTGCATTGACACAGGTAGATAGAAAGAGACGCTGCTGTGCTGAGCCTTTTTTGGGCTCAGTCAAAGCATGCACAGTTGAACGGAAAGGGTCATTCTACACCCCTATTCTTGTATACAATCACTGAAAGCTCACAAATATGGGAAACTAATAACATCACCCCAACCAAAAGCATTGCACTTGACATTGATGACACTTCAAACGCTGGTTGTCATCGGCAGGTATGGGATTGCTGAGTGAAAAGGTATAAAGTGGTATTCAAATACTTTGTGTAAATTTCTAATTACCAAGCTTCTCTTTATTCATACAGGCTTGAATATCTATGCACAATGATTAGTCACAATAATAATAATAACTAGCCTTAACACCAATGATTCAAAATTGTGAATGAACTTTATAGCAAGAAATATTTGATAAGACCATCAATTTTCTCAGCATCAATAAGATAATTTTCCCATTCTCTATGCCTATGAGGGAAAACTATATTTTCTCTTCCAATCATAATCATATTATTAATATAATTATTGTGTTTTACTTCAATTATAATATAAATAAATGCTAAGAATCATGTTTAAGTTAAGATTACATAGCTTATATTATTCAAATTTAACTTCAACTTTTAGTCCTATAAATACGAAGGATTAGCATAAAGAAAGCAGGCTTATTTACTATTTAGGATCTTTATTCAAGCATTAGAACTTGTTTGCAATCGCTTGTTGATACAAACTTTTTACCCTTGTAGCTTTTCTATGGTGAGCTGATAATTTCTCTTGAATGCAATTATGTGTATCTTGTTTTGTTTTCACTTGATCTCTAGAGTCCTTCTCCACCAAAATTGTTATGTATACAGTAACGTTGCGCCTATTTTACAATCATTTCTCACATAGGTATTATTCGTCAAAGAAAATTAACAATGCATTTGAATTTATAAGAGAGAGGAACACGTAGCACAGGATCTTAAACAATCAAATCTTTCTTTGTAGACCTGAAGCTGAAGTTGAGGAAGGAATAGAGAGAACATCGACTAATAACATTTCATGTACGTATATATTTTTTATTATTAAGATAAATCATATTAAAAATTTTATGTTTTTATTTTAATTAATTTTACATAATAATAGATATCAAAATTCATTTACGAATCTGCATCCACAATTATAGAAACGATACAGGTGATGACTCTTTATCATTGACAACCACAATCATGGATCATGCAAAGGACTTTGACATTTGTTATGAAAACGTTTCACTAGTTTGGGGTTTACTTTAGTTTTCGGAAACTAGCGGGATATCATGGAAATTTACATACCGGGGGTGTTAATGAAATCTTCTCCAAGACAGAAGACTTTCTTGGTCAATGACAGGTATGTAAACCAAACCAAGCTAACTTCAGCAGGGGCCTGGTTAGCCACCGTTTTCCACACGTTGGAATAAAGTTCCGTGAGATTATTTTTAATGAGCATATAAAAGTTGGAATCTAGTTTTAATCACTGTGCATAAAAGTACCCATCTGATAATGAGCGGGGTTCGATGTTCCCAGACAAATATTTTATCATGCAAATAAACAAATTAATTTCGAAAAATAGTAAGTTTAAATTCAACTCAAATTCAGAAAATTAATTGAAACTAGTAGTTAGTTGTTGGAGAAGCCTTTGAAAATTGTGAAGTTAAAAAAAAAATTAGTTGCTAAAAAAAATTAATAAGTCATCATAGAAGATAAAAAATCATTAAAAATAACAAATTTGTTAGCGATTTTCCGACAACTCACTTGATTAAGCTAACTTGACTTAAATTTGAGTTGGGACAATCTCAACTCAAATTTCATCTCGTTCAAGCCAAACATTATATCAAACCTATGTAGAGCTTGTTCAAACTAAACACTAAACTAATTTAACTCGGATCTAACCCCAAACCTAATTGCAGTAATACACATATGATATGTTTGCAAGTCCTAATCCACTTGCAAACATTTCTAATGATTATTCAAATCATGAAATTGTTACTCTTAATCTACTTGATGATTCGATTGGCCATAAAAATACTCATTTAAGTCATAAAACACTTGGTTCGAGTGAAATTGAACACATGGAGGAAGACGAAATGCAAGGCATCTCCCAAGCAAGCAACTTGACTCAATCTTTGGCAATGACAATTGACTTGGGACCATGTTCATCAAGTACCGCTCTAGTCCCTTCAAGTCGTATCATTTATCTCTTACTTTGATACTCACTTGATCCAATTTTAACCTTCCTTGATCAATTTTGACACTCTCGAATCTTTTGTTTTGGTCATTAATCATTTACCCATAGTCAAGTCTAATATCCAACCAAGTTTAAGTGTAAGGTTCAAGCAAAAATCAGACAATATTCACTTTAAAAACTACTAAGGTCAAGCTCCAACACCATAAAATCTTCAATACCTTAAAGGTCTAACCTCTAATAACATAAGACCATCATAACACAACCAAAGAAACTTAGAAATGATGGAGTTCAAGTCACAACAGGAGTATTAACAACTTACTTGCTTGATAATGATGCAAGATACGATGATTCAAGTCTAAAAGAATTTCCACTAACTTAAATCTAATTGCACCACCAATCCTCTTGCTTGAATTGGATAAAGAAAATGAAATGAGTTCACAAAAGCACCAAGCTCTTAGAACACAAGGAGAGGAAAGCAAAGCCTTTTCAATTTTATTTTTTTTCAGTCAAAGTCTAAACTTTACAAATGTTAAAAATTCTCTTTTATAGGCAAGCAATAAACTATGGTTAACATTGTCTAACTCTAGTCTACCAAAAGTGCTACAATTCAATTACATAAAATATACATAAAAATGACTAAAGGTTAGAAACCTAAATCACTTAAACTAATTAGAATATATGGTCCAGATAAAACAAAATTAAAGTTTAATCTTACATGCTTGTCTTACATCCTTCTGTATCAACCTTCCATGAATTATGATGCTTGTATTTGATGTTGCAACTTGATTAATTTGTTGAACCCTTAGTGTTTCGATGATTCTAAAAATATGTTAAAATTCATAGAATGACTAAATCACGTTTGGCATGAACTTGTTTCATGACCGAAATCGAGCCAAAAGTTTGTTTTGTAAGAATTTCCAAACACATGCCTATGCTAAATTGATAATTCAACCGTATGTGGTGAAACATGGTATCATGTGTAGCTCCCGTGCTAAGATCTAGAATTTTGTGCTTGTAGAAAATGGTATTATATGACCGTGTAATACTCACACACGATTGTGTATGTGAACTTTAATGTCAAATATGACTGTGTACCTTGTTTACATGATCGTGTTGAATATAAAAATTTGGTCACACGGGCATGTGTCTCGTGTCATATGACCGTGCTTGGTAAAGGTCAACAATCGAAGCATTCAACAACACAAGATCGTGCTTAACAATAGCACATGACCTTGTGTCTAAAGAAAAAAAAATCACATGCCTGTGTCATACTGCCATGCCAAGTCAAGACACGTCAAAAGCATTAGAAACAAAACCATGTATTAGAGACATGCCTATGTGCAAGACAAAATTCAGCCCGTATGTTGACAGTAAATGGATCTTGTGCTACCTTCTAAAATCTGAAGACACATGAATGAAAAGATGACGCACAATCGTGTGAAGGCATCACACGACTGTGTATGTGTACAAAATTGACTGTTGGGCATATTTATTAAAGGAAGCACCATCATGCACAAACAACATACTACCATATGTCTACACAGAACTTTTCCAACAACTCTTTGATAAGCTTCCAATGGCTACCAAGTTTTTCAACTGTAAGTAAGAAGCTTATTAGAGTTTATGGGGTTAAAGAACTAGACATATACACTCCCATTCTTCATTCTCTAATTCTTCTATATTTTCTCTTATTAGAAATATATTGTAAATTATCTGAGAGAATTTGTGGCTTAACTTTGTATTAGCATAGTTAAAGACAATATTGTTTTCCTTGTTTTTTCACAAACCCTAAGGCACAATCCCATGAAACTAATATAGGGCATATTCCTTGAAAAAAAAAAAAATAAGTTGAGGGCACAATCTCTTGTAATCAAAACTTTTATGAGAAAGATGAAATCTCTTGTGTTAAAACTATTCTAATTTTGGGGTTGAAATTAGTAGAAGGCAATCTTCAAACGAGGTTGCTTGAAGTAGTAGACGTAAAAGACGTGGATAAGCTCCAAACCATTCTAAAATTAGTTGAGCAATTGTTATCCCTTACTCTCTTTATTTATGTTTATTGTTTTATATTATTTGATTGATTATTTGGTTGGTTTGAATAGGTTCAATTAAATTAATTGATTGTGTCGATTAATTGATTTTGGCTAAAAAAGTTTGAATCTGTGAAATTTTTTTTAAATAACCTATTCACCCCCCCCCCCATTTTAGGTTATTTGCTATTTAGGTTTTGGGGTTTAATAATTAGTATCAGAGCTGAGACTCTTGTTTTCAAAAATATAACAATTTTTGAAGTTTAAGATCCATTTTCGAATCTTTTATTGCAAACCTTTTTTCAAAAACCAACTTTCAAATAAGGGAATAGTTCAATTGGGTCACCCTTATTTGTGGTGTTAATTATGATCAATAAAAAATTCGTATGAAATTTTTCGTTCAATTCATTGACCATAAACTTTAAAAAATTATTAAAATGAGAGATATTGTTCGCACTGACCCTAGAATAAATTTACCTAAAAACAAAAGTGATTTTAATGAAAATGAGAAAAAAAAATGATTTGTTTAAACTCTAAGGCTTTAAACATGTTGTTTTGTGCTTTGGATGTCATGGAATTTAGCCATGTTTCTTCTTATGAAACGTCACACGAAGCTTGGACAATCCTTCAAATGACTCATGAAGGAACAAGCCAAGTGAGGGAGTCTAAGGTGGAGCTTCTCTTCTAGGAATACAGGTTGTTTGAAATAAAAAAGGAAGAGAGCATAATGAAGATGTACAAGTAGTTTTTGAATTTGGTGAATGAGTTGAGAAGATTGGAAAAGAAATTTGAAATTGTCAACTTGGTCAAGAAAATGCTAAAATCTCTACCAAAAGCTTAGAGTATGAAAGTGACAACAATTGAAGAATCAAAAGACTTGACCAATATGGGCATGAACGAATTGATCAGAAGTCTTTTAACTCATGAAATGAAGTGGATGCCTAAAAGAGAGGAGAAGAAAAAGAAGAACATAACACTCAAGGTTGAGGAGAGTTCAAGTGAAGATGGTGCACCCTCAGCTGATGAAGAGAAGAGCTCAATGGATGAAGAAGATTTGAAGATACTCTCCAAAAAGTTCAACAAACTTATCACCAAGAATAAAAAGAAAAATAAATTCAAAATGATTTGCTACGAGTGTGGTGAACTGGGACATTGTTGAGATAAGTGTCCTTAACTTAATAAAAAGAAGAAGTTCAAAAAAAAAGCTCTCGTTGCATGGAATGAAAATGACAACTCAAGTAATGAGGATGGTGAAGATGAGGAAAGAGTATCACTTAGCATCTACACCAAAAGAAAATCTGAAGATGAGAAGGGATAAGCGGATAGAAAGGCATAAAACACAACTCATCAAACCAAGTAAGTTTTTATTTATTAATTGTATGAATGATGATTGTGTTTAAATTAACATATTATGAAAATATACTTAATTGAATGATTGTTTACTATGGTTGTATGGGTGATTGATGTATACAAGTGTGCTTGATGAATATTTCAATATGTGCGTAATTTCAATTCGAGCTAAATCGATTAGAACTTATTTTCGAAATCGATCGACATATGAATGCACATATTAATTTACCTTTCTATTGATCAAAATATACAAGATTTATGTCTTGCGGTGTTTTGATTGGTTTTAACAATCAACATGCTAAATATTGTATATTTTTAGATCACACGATTGTGTATCAAGTGCACATGATTGTGTTTGACCTTTATTCAACACACCCCCATGCTATGGTAACACGACCGTGTTGACTTGAATGTTTAAAATGGATACTTGACTGTGTGTGTGAAAGTCACATGATCATGTATATTTGGAACTTTTAAAATAAACACACAACTATTTGGATTTGGGATTTTTGACACACAATCTTTTGTCATCCTGGTTTTCTTCTTCATTTTCACACATAAACAAACCCTAGCTGCTCTTTAACTGAAAATCTCACATATCTCTATCAAAATTTTGTCTTTTTTCTTTAAATCTTTTGCATACATTTTGTTCCTAACACTATGTCATCGTTTTCCCTCACATTTTCGTGCATTTTTACGTTGCTTTTCACATTAAATCCTTTAAAATCTATTCATATTTCAAATTTTTTTTTTCAAAATGCCTCAAAGGATGAAGAATATGAAAACAGTTGCAAGCTCAAGGGTAAAAGAAAGGTTTTATGGTGTTGTCTATCAAAACAAAGAACAAAAGGTATGTTTCAATTGATTTTTGAGAAAACCTATATATGTTGGAAGATACTTGGATTTAAGTATTTTGAGGGAAACAGAAATTATAGACAATCTAAAGGCACTAAAATTTGAAATTTTAGTTTTGATAAAGTACAATACATATAAAGGATTGGTATATGAGTTTTACAATTTATTACAATTGACGAGGGATCCTAAAAGAACCATAATTGATTACACTATGAGATTTAGACAAGAAAATTTGAATTGGACTGTAAAACCAAAAGAGTTAGTGAGTTGGCTTGAGTGTGATTGTGAGGGAATGCTTGATACACTAGGAGGGCGTAGCTTACAAGCATCTTGGGCACATTGTATAGGAACTGATTATTATCATACTCAAAAGGCTAAGGCATTAGCTATACAGAGTCTAAGTCTAAGGGTATTTCACAAAATGATAACTTACCCTCTACATGCAAAAACAAACAATAATAGAAATGCGAGTGTAAAAGATTTAATGTTAATAGAAGCCACTAGGAGCATGTACAAGTGGATGTAGCTCAGTGGTTAATTGGCAAGCTGAATGATATACAAGAAAATGTGGATAAACCTTAAGTGCTTATAGATTTTGGGTTGCTTATATCACTTTTGTTGAAAGGTTAGGTTTGGATTTATCAAATTATAAGCATCACGTGGTCCCATTTTCAGACATCCACTATCTAAATGTTAATGTTAATGTTTTATATAGGATGAAATTAAATGCAAAGGATGGTTTGGAGGGATAGAGATTAGTGGATACTGTTGGCGAGATTGAGCGTTTTATTACTCATTCAAGAACCCCATTACAAGTTGTCAAATCGAGTGAAAGAAGAGGAAAGAATGTAAACCCGTCCCCAAAGTTGAGTTATTTTTATGAAAAAACGATAAGAGTTTTCCCAAAAATAATACAATCCAGAAGAAAATTTCTCTTTATCCTATTCATAATAATCATAGTAAATACTTCTAATCACTTCATCACAATTTACCAGTCCTACCAAATGACTGTCTACTATGATTACATTAATAAAAGATGTAAAAATGTTTCTAGATGATACATTTTACTTACAATGCAAACGTCATAAACTTATACACGACACATAAAAATATCTCAAAACCTAAATATATCTTTTTAATTTTAACAAAGAAGCGTGTCGTGCTAGTCCTTATGTCACGACTCTCCCCATCCATTGCTCAGCAAGTACTTGCAAAATAAATGAAATCTAATAGGATGAGTAATGATGACTCAGTAAGTAAATCATATTAGCTATACGTTTATCATTATTAGATCTCGCTTAATCTTTATAAAATTTATCCCTTTAATATACACCATAAATATGTAGGTATGATAAATGGCATGCATGACATAATGTATACTTAATACACTTTCTAGTATGCTTGTATAGCTTTAAAACATGTGTTTATGAAATTCTTATTTCTTTCTAAAAACTTTTTCTACTTTCCAATTAGACTAGTTTGAGGCATGGAATTGAAACTTTGGCCATATGAGTAACATAACTATTTGGATACAATCCTCATCTTACATGTACACTGAACAGACTATACAATACATCTACATCTAAAGTGGCTCACTTTTGGCAATGTGCATATAAAGATACTCATAAGTTCCCCACCACAATAGTCTACTGTGAAACTGTTTAATAAATTACATACTTTTTATGCATTTTTGCTGACTACAAACTTAAATTTATAAATATAAATTTGTATGAAAAACTTAAGTTTATAAATAATAAAATTCTTTTTTTATAAATCCTTACTGACTTATTAAGTCATGAAAAAGTATGTATATGCAATGCTATACTCCTTTCTTAGCTAGTATGCATTTACATGATCTTTCTATTAGATTTATTCTGCTTAATATCTTCTTATCTGCTAAACATCCTCATATATTATTAATACAAGGATTAAAATGAGATTTAGTAAGGTGTGACTTATATTAGTTTAGTATCACTACTAACTTTTAGGTTATCATGGCCTAATAATTATCATTTAAGCTTACTAAAAACAAATTAAACCACATCATCTTAACAAGTACCAAGTTTCGGTTTTTGACCCATAACTTGAGTTATAGACCTCTTTTGGAGCTGAAATTGGATGCATTGGAAAACTGAGGAATAGGCCTAAATCTTTAATGAAGAGACCTAAGTCCGTAAAGCTTGGTAGTCCATCCAAAATAGACTATGAAACTGCTAGTAGAATCCAAAATATCTGGGATATAAATTGAACTTTGTCTTTCAGGGTAAAGGGTAGAAAAGAATAGAAAAAAATTCATTGTCCAATTAATATATTATTGTCTAGAATTTTCAGAAGTATGTTGTTACTCATTCAAAATATTGCAAATAAGAGATATTGCATATAAAGAAATATATTTATTAGTTATTTGTATATTTTAAACCTTTTTTTTTGCTTCAAAAACTCCTAGAATCTTATTCAAATCCCACACTCCATGGGATCAAATTTCTTAATGGAGAATCAAATTCTTATTGAATTTAATTTTCCTCACATAATAGAAATTTTGGTCAATTAAATTCAATAAATATGAAACTCTTTTCCTTTCATATCAACTATATAAGACTTGATTCAAAAACTTTGCCCCTAGTTTTGAATGTCTCACATAATAGAAAAATCTCAATATATTGCACTAATTAAAACCAAACCATTATGCTTTCTAAAAATGGAATTTCTTTTATGCTTTCACATAATAGAAATCTTATAATTAAAATATTCATTCAAGAACAAATAAGACCAATTCTATGACATAAAACCAACATTTCTCACAAAATAGAAATCTTGGAATATATAATTTTATGTTAAAGAATTAGTTCTCCCATAATGAAAGGCAAAGATTTAATTATTATTTTATCTTAGGGAGATTTATTAAAATGCCATTAATTATTATAACCCCATTGAATGAAATAATATTACATGCTCAAATAAATAAGGTTTAATAAAAATCAAATGTCACCCATGATCACCCTTAAATATTCATCCACTTTCTGCCTTGAGAAAGATTATAAGGCATTGCAACGCCCATCATTGTAGTTGTAGTGCCTGGCCGAGATCACCTTGCTCTGCAAAGCCTTTATGCATGCAATCTTGGTCCAAAGCTTTTCCAATTCAAGTGCAATGAAGCCTGTTCATTCCCTTTGGTCCAACAACATAATTTGGACGCAAATTCAATCAAGTTAAGGGAAATATGAAAATGCAAGATCAAGTTCAAAGTTGTCGTAAAATATTGGAAAGCTACTGTGAAGAACAAAAAGAATGTATGCAAGCTAATTTCATTTTTTGCACTTGTTTACTTTAATTATGAATTGAAATTAGTTTTAGGTGATTTTAGTTATTAGGAAATTTTAGTCATTCCATTACATTTTATGAATACAACTTGTAATGTAGTTTAAGTGAACTAGGGTTTTGTTGCTTTAACCATGGATAGTGCATACTTCTAAAAATGCAATAAGGGTCTTCGGTTGAATGAAACGTGGAGAACTTTGTTCTTGGAAATTAGCGCTTAGTACTCTTGTGTTTAAACCGTTTCCTTTATTCAATTTTAGCAAAAGAGAATTGGTGGTGGATGAATCAAGGTGATGAATTCAAGAATTAAGTTGATGGATCTTTTTTTAGGCTTGTCTCAAGAATCCTTTAGATTTGGTTTTGCATTCAAATTAGTGGATTTTTATCCTTTACGGCTGAATGCACTTTTCTTGTAAATTATTTTTTCAAGTAAGCGTTTCTTACTTGTGTTATGGACTTGATATCCAATATTCTACCTTCTTTTGTGTGTTGTTGACATTGGATATTAGAGAGTTGATTGTGGTTAGCTTGTATTGAAGATTACTTGGTGTTGGACTGTAGATGTGCTTGATTATTGTATGACTTTTCGCTTGGATTTTGAGCTTAACCTTGGCTGGATTTTGAAGGAGGAATTATGAATGCTTTGTTACCAATTTAGAAGAGTCAAGGCTATCAATTTCACATCAACATAAGTTTGTGTGGATATCACAAATTATTTAACAGTAAAATAAGAGTTCTTATAAGTTGAAATTACAATGAAAGGCAATGCAAATGGAGAAGCTGGGAGGGTGGTTGTGTAAGTTTGGAACATTTTGTGGTTCTTGGACCCTACTTTGTGAAAAGCTCACCTCTTTTCTTCAACCATGCTTTCAGTTGACAATTACTTACATTCACCTTTTTATTTTATTTAAAATTAGAAAAAAAATTCATAAATATGGTTTAAAAAATATTTCATTATTAAATTTAAAATATTAACATAGAAATAAATTATTTAAAAGATTAATAGGTATAAAAGAATAATATGTTTGGATAAATTAATATATACAAATAATTATTGTGTTTTTAGATAATAATATAACTATAATATTATTTTATTTATATATCTTTAATATATTAAACTAAAATTATTAAATAGAAATAACATTATAATAAAATTAATATTATTAAGATAATCGTAAACTAGGGTTATTTTTATTTGTTGTTTCCTTATCTTATTTATAATTTATTAGTCTAATTTCATAAACAATTAAAACAGTTATATTTCTAAACGAAAATGAAGGGAGATCACTTTCGAAACATGTTTATTTGAAACCATAGAGAACACTAGTGCAGATAGAAATTTGTCATCCAGAGACAAAGAAGGAACAACTTAATAATTTAACTCCTTGGCATTTACAAAATTACTTTTTTATTTTATCTCGTGTTTATATTAGAAAACTTTCACTTCTTTCAAATTGAGATCATATAATTGATATAATTATCTTATTTTAATGTAATTATAATAAGAATAAATATTTAAATTTATCGTTGTATTAGAAAAAACAATGTAATATACTCACATGTAACGCTAACTTTTTATCTTATAAATATAAATGATTATATATAATTAGAAAAATTTGAAAAACAACTTTCTTGCCTTATTTATTAATACTTTCTAAAATTCTGTTTAAAAATATAAATAACATAACCATAGATGTAAACTCTTGAGTCGTAGACTAAATCATATTAAAAATATTTTATTTTGTATACTCACTATTTTGACTTACAAAATAGACGTGAAATTATTTTACTAATTTCAACCGTCATCATTAGGGCTGGATATGAAGCGAACCGAGCCCGAACACGAGCTTGGTCGGGCTCGCTTCGGTTGGGCTTCTCAAATGTCCGTGTTCGGCTCGTGTTCGGCGAATAGTTTGGGTTGAAAGTTCGGGCTCACATTTGTCTGAGCCATTAGCGACGAGTTCGTTCGTAAGACTCGGCACTGTATTGTCCTAACCTACCGTAACCACCACAGGCTTCTTCGTTGCGGTCAAGCACACGGCGCAGCTGGATTACAAGTTACAACCGAGACGGAACGGCCACGACGAGGTAAACGAACGGGACCGGTCGAACAGGTGCGTGCAGTGCAGTGCAATGCAACGTGCGCCTCGTCGTCATCGACTCTGGATTTCGAGAGAGAGGAGAAGATGGAACATGGAAATGGAAGAAATCTGGTTCTGGCTTGGAATGGAAGAGTGGAAGAAAAAAGCGAGAGAGAGGAGAAGATGGAACATGGAAATGGAAGAAATCTGGTTCTAGCTTGGAATGGAAGAGTGGAAGAAAAACGCGAGTGAGGTTTATGTAAAGATAAAACGAAACAGAACGAGCGGTTCGTTTTAACCGAAAATTTCGTTCCGAGTTTGGGTTCGTACTCGTTTTTCCCGAACAGTGTCATGCAAGCTCGGGTTCGCGTTCGGTTCGGGGTATGCTCAGCTCGTTTCGCGCTCGAACGAAGCGAACTCACAAACGAGCCCGAACCTGTTCGTCTCGTATCCAGCCCTAGTCATCATCATCTCCCTTACAAAAAAATGTTATGTAAAGTAGTTCTTTTAAGGGTTGTATCTTATTAAAACGATTTTATTTGTCCCTTTCCTCATTCAAACAAAGAAAATTACTAACAAGTGAAGAAAAATATAAAATTAATTTTGAAATATGATTATTTGTATAATTTTATTCAATTATACCTTGTATATAAAATTTGATAAGAAGTTGATAAATGTTGATATATCATCATGTGATTATTTAATTTTGAATTAAAAAAAATAACTCTAATTATAATACTATCTATTGTTTGGTCTAACATGAAAACTAGTATCAAATAATTTTAAATTCAAACCAAATTAATACTCATTATAAGCTCTGAATAGTCGATTTGAAACTCGACTTAGATCTCCTAAATTAATAATAGTGGCCGAAAAAGAAAATTATTGAAACAAAAAAAAAATCATTCAAATATAATCTAAAAGAATCGCCAAATAAAAATATTATTAACGAGATATCAATGTTTTGAAATTTAGATCGAACCCATTAGTCCAACTAATCCAATCAAGAAATAGTGCCAAATTTGGGTCAAATCATGACCAAAACTCGTTTTAATCATTGGATTAGATTAACCTAAGATTGAATCAAGTAAATAGTATCAAATCATGGTTTAACCGTTAAATCAAACCTGTTCAACTGTCATGTGATATTACATGACTAAAATTTGTTAAAAATGTTAATTATATCATAAAAGAAAAAAGAATCACTGGCCCATCGATTGACCCGTAAATCGGCTTTTTGACTGAGCCAATGTACTATTCCGGTCTAAAAAACCTTAAACTACACTATTAAAATAGTCTCAAGACATCTAATGTACTATAATTTTAAACTTAGCTATCATATTACTGGACATGTTACCTAAAAACCAAAATAACCAACTTGTTTCAGGTCACAAATGAAACTATCTCATTAGATTGTTCAATGATAAGCATACAATTGAATTGACCCCTTAAAAGGATTTATATGCATGATTTGCAATATGCTGATTATATGATAACTTACATAAGAATGAATGAGAAGTAACTAAATAAAACTATACCGTTATCTCGGACCTGATAGCTCGAAAGGATGAAGACTGTTGGTAGAGTGGACGATCCAAGCAGAATTTCCAGGGGGGCCAAGTTCAAGGTCGTGGTGATCCACCTCCATCTTTTGCCACTCATCCCATTTTTCTGCTAGGCCATCACCTTCAAGCATTCTGACAACCTCGGCCATCTTAGGTCGATCCATCGGGGAGCTTTGTGTGCAAAGAAGAGCTACTTGGATGAGCTGCTCAACTTCAGTTTCAACATAGTTGTTCTGCAGGTCGGGATCAATGAGCATGTCCAATTTCTTCTCTTTTAGGAGTCCTTTAACCTGACAATCATCCAGCCACGCAAGTAAAATCAAGTATGATCAAAGTTTCCTGTAAAACGCAGGATATTTTATGACATTAAGTACTTACCCAATCAAGCAGCATAACATCGTCATCATTTGCAAGCCTAGCAAGATCAAACGCCCTCTGCCCAGTGATTAGCTCTAAAAGCATAATACCATAACCAAATACATCAGTTTTCTCCGATGACTTCCCCGTGGAGAGATACTCAGGGGCAATGTGCCCGATCGTGCCACGTACAGCAGTAGTGACATGAGTATCTTTGTAATCCATAAGTTTAGCCAAACCAAAGTCACCAACAACAGCCTCAAACTCCTCATCCAACAATATATTTGCGGCTTTCACATCACGATGAATGATCTTCGGATCACAATGATCATGTAAATATGAAAGGCCCCTAGCAGAGCCAATTGCAATTCTCTTCCTAGTTGGCCAGTCAAGAGGTGGTACTGATGGTGGCCGCTCTGCAGGAACATAACAACAAGGTCATGAATCAGCAATCTCATGAGATGCAAGCACCTGGCCCCTAGGCAACCAGGCCTCACCAGCCTGCTGGCATTGTTTGTACAAATGCAACTTAAGTGATTAGTATGAAGCAACAATACCCCTTAGGCATGACGCAACACTTCCATTAGCCATGTATGGATAAACAAGCAGTCGCTCAGTTGGAGTCATACAGAAACCACGTAAACGCAGGAGATTCCGGTGCACTGCCATGCTAATCATCTCCACTTCTGTTTGAAATTGTAACTCTCCACCAGGTGTACGCTCTTCTTTAAGTCTTTTCACAGCCACCAATGAGCCATCAGCCAAGCGACCCTTATATACCTTGCCAAATCCACCTCTTCCCAGGATGTTCTTGCTGCTAAAACTATCTGTTGCAACTTGTAATTCTCGTAAAGAAAATCTCTTCAGCTGTCCTAAATGGACTTCTGGATCTTCTTCAGCTGAGAAAACATGCACCAAGTAAAAATGCAATCCAATCAAGCATCAAGGCGAATTCCTTATGAGGACCAGACACTAACCAGGTACATCAAAGAAAAATTCTTGTGGTTTTCTTCGCCGCCAATATGCAAAACCAATAGCTGGAGCAGCAAATAGTAAAGCAGCACCAGCAGCCACTCCTACAGCAATTGCTGCAATTGGACTTTTTCCGCCTGAAATGAAATTGAACAATGCAGTTCAGTCCTCTAATGCCTGTTCGTGAAAGCGCCCTAATGCATGTAAGTCAGATTAACAGGTCGGATGCTAACAATACATACTTTCAGAATAGCATATGACATTGAAAAATGATAATCTTAATAAGAACAATAGTAGAAAATTTATTTCACCAGTGGTACAAGAGACTACCTGGAGAAGAAACCGCTGCAGGTGGAACAAATGGAGGTGGTGGAGCAAACGGTGGAGATCCAGGGCAAGGCTTGTTAGTGACAGGGCCACACAGATCTTTGTTATTATCAAAACTGCAAGGTTAAACAAGCTATTATTTCATCAATACACCATTCATCCAAGGAAAACAAAAAAAAAAATAAAAAAATAAAAAAAAAAGCGTTTATAGCCTTTATCAATGAAAAACCTGAGGGAAGTGAAAAGTGAAAACGAGCCATTGTCTGGAACAAGCCCTGATAGATGATTGGATGATAAATCTCTGCAGCCAACATTGGAAAATGACTGTTACATCATCATAGACAAGTTCTGATGGCAAAAAGAAATAAGAAGAACAAAAAAAAATATAGTACTTAGGTACTCACAAGACTTGCAGGGCTGTAATATTTGTCAAGGATAGAGGTATTGGACCTGACAGGCTGTTATTGTTGAGCCGGCTATCCTCACACAAACATCCAAAAAAATTTTAAGTTCTAATACGAACAAGGATTATTCATTAATAGCAGATTTAGCACATATACACATAATCACAAGCAAGCATATACACCAAAAAAATTTAAAGCTTAAGTGCCACAATTTTGTACAAGAAGAAACAAAAGGATGAGAGTAGAGGATTATTAAACTGTGGTGAAGTAGCTGGGTTAGTTACTGTGGCAAAAAGGTGGACATGTGGAGATCAAAGGTAATTTAGAGGAAGATGGACGCAAAACAGATAAAAAGGAGAGCATAAAAGAGAGAAGGACAAGGGAAAATTACGGGGAACCATGGGAGGCTTTGGCTGGGGAGGAGCTGGATCCTCTTTGTTGCCAGATTTTTTTTTGGCTTGGTTGTGGTTGAGTGTACAAACTCGTTGATTGGATCCATTTCAGAAATTTTGTTGATTGTGTGGAGATAATGGAGTGCTTTGGTTGATTTGTGCAGGTTTTAATCACACTCTCAGTCAAAATGTTGGAAATAATTTAAAATCAAACACTCACCTCAACATATCCAGAGTAGTGTGAATTTTACAATAATAGTCTCATGCCAAATTACGAAGACATGATTGACAATTCACTTTTACAAATCTTCTTCACAACATAAAACAATTAGTAAATATCTATATGTATGCTACATGATTATGCATAAAGTTGCAGCCACTGAGTGAGCAATAAACCTTCTAATAAAGAACTAAACAAAGAAAAAGAATGACCTTAAGTAAACAATAATCTTAATATAAGGGAAAGTGAACATACAGGAAACGCAGTTTCATCAGCTTGCCCAATGAATCTGGAATAGGACCAGTGAAATTATTCATGTAAAGATCCAAGCTCACCAAATTTGTCAGATTCCCAAGAGCATTTGGAATTTGTCCAGATATGTTATTACTATAAAGTTCCCTGTCATGTAAATATTTGTAACAATCCATAGAACAAAATTATTAGCATTGTTATACAAGTTACGAATGAAACAACAGCAACTGGCCACATAAAGATGAAAAGAATGTCATCAACTGAGGTTGTGAAAAGAACCCACTTCATCAACCGCGGTTGATTCAATGAAACAAATAGTGATGCAATCATAAAGAACAGAAAGGAATGCAGGAACTTCCCATCTAAGCAAATCGATTATTATCCATATCCACGAAAGATAACTTACAGGTACTGTAAATTTTTAAGCTGGCCAAGATCTGGGACCAATTGACCAGATAATGCAGCATTTCCAAGATCACTGACAGAGACAAAAAGAGATTTGAGGAACTTTCATCTGGTCTTAAAAGAGATATTAATTAATAGAGTTGCTTACACTCTTATAACACTGTTTTCGTTGTTACATGTAACATGAAACCAAGTGCACGGATTAACAAGCGTTGCGTCCCAACTCTGCAGGACATTGAAAGGATCTAGTAAATTAGACCGAAGGTTGTGCAAAGCATCACCTGCTCATTAAAAAAGCATCAAGTACAAAAATGAGCTTAAATTCTATAAAGAAGGGCAGTATTATCATATTCAAAGCAAAAGGAAACAGTCAGAATAGCATCTTGATAAACCAAGAATTTCCAACGATCAAGTGCAAAAGCATTAGTCAAACACAAAACTGGAAACAGTAAAAATGACAAAATGCAGAATAGCTGTCCAATAAAACAAGAATGAAGTAATTATTACTTTGTAAAATTTACAACAATAAAATTTCAGAAACTTTGGGACCTCATTATGAAATATTCTCTTTCACATTAAACAATTAATGATTCCGATTTTTAGTACATACTCATATTCTCTTTATCAATATCCCTGACAATAAACGTAGCTCCCTCCGTTACAACTTCATCATCTAAGTGTCTATAAACTTGATTTGTTAAAATTATAAGATCAATGCACAATATAACAAAAATAACCAAATTCTCCCATCACCTAAACAGGCTTACATATAGCACGAAGCAAAAGTGAAGACCATATATGTCAAATTACATGAAAATCTTAGTCATAATCACAGCCCAAATTAGCCATATATATCAATCAACCTCTTCAAACAATACCAAAAATCAAGAATCAACAAATTTATCGGCCAAGACTCACCATCAATAACAGAAAAAAAAAGATCTATAAAATTACAAAAATTTCTTCAAATAAACCCAATAATTAAATAACAAGAAGAGATCAAAAGATTGCACAAAGTAAGAAAAGTGAGGACCTTCCGTGTTAGCAGAGATCATTGACAAAGGATGCACCAGCAGAATCATCCAAACCAGGAAAAGAGCAAGAACCCATTTCTCCATTAATGATGTTTCACAACTTTACTCTCGAACGCACAACACGAAACCTTCTCTATCCACCATTTTTAACCAAAAACCACAAGACACCATTTGCTTTGGACAGATGGTCCCATCCCATGTCAAGATAAGAGTTAAACAGAAAGACGATTATGAGAGACAAGATTGTTGAATGAATATCTTACTTTAAGTGCCAACTTTTCGGTACTTTTTCAACATGATTTTATATATAAATATATATATATAACTTTATATATAATATAAGATTAAATCTCACTTGTTTCTCTTCAAGTGCAGTGACGCAGGTAGATAGAAGGAGAAGCTGGTGTGCTGTGCCTCTTTTGGGCCGAGTCAAAGCATGCACAGCTTAAAGGGAAAGGGGTATATTCACACCCCTATTCTTGTGTGCATGACCCTGAAAGCCCCCAGATATGGAAAACTGATATCATTACCCAACAAGTAGCATTGCATTTGACATTGATGACATTTCAAAGGCAGGTTGCCAAGCCATTGGCAGGTGGGAGATTGTAGGTAAGGCTCGATTCAAACCAAATATATTCAGATTTATTTTTCAATTTAATTCAAATAAATCCAAAATGAATTGATTAAATCCAAACTATAGTTTTGAAAATCAACAAATATGAATCTGAATATAAACTGTAAGAATCGAATATGAATACAAACTCGAATTTAAATTAAAAATTTTTTAATTATATTGTATTAATTATTTTTATTAATTATAATTTTAAAAAAAATATAAATACAAACTATACGAACTATATACGAATACGAATATGAATACCAATCGAACTATATAAACCGAACATGAATTTAAACTTTATTATAAAAAATTTGACGAATACAAATCTGAATATGAATCGAATTATAATAAATAAATTCAAACATGAACATATATATATTCATATTTAATTAAGTTTAAATCTAATCTTAATTACAGAGTAAAATGTATATAGTGGTGTTGAAAAACTCTGTATAGACTTTTAATTGTTAAGCTTCTCTTTATTCAAAAAAACCTCTATCATCTACGCACAACGGAACAACGACAATCATGAGTCATGCAAATGCCTTGGTACATCTATTTCATGAAAACCTTTAACCAGTGGGTTTAATGTAATTTATGGAAAGTAGTGGGAGATGATGGTAACATTTACATACTTGGGGTGTTACTGTGATCTTCTCCAGCACAGAAGACTTTTCTTGGTCAACGACAGGTATCTAAGATTCCAGTTAACCAAACCAAACGAGCTTCACCAGGGGCCTGGTTAGGCAGAGTCTTCCACACGTTCGGATAAAGTTCTCTGAGATCATTTTTAATGACCAAATAAAAGCTGGAATCTAGTTTCAATCACCATACATAAAAGTACTTACGTGATCCTACGGATAAATTTGCAGATAAATTAATTAATTAAATTATTTAATTAATTAAATCAAATTTGTGCAAAAATTAATTTAAATTTGACTCAATCCAAAAAAATTAATTGAAGCTAAAAATAATTTGTCAAAAAACTTTTGAAAAAGTCTCAAATATAAAGAAGAAAACTAATTCCTAAAAAAATTAAAAAATCATCAAAAAAAATGAAAAATTTTAAAAAAAATTAAATTTATCGATGACTTTCCGACGACTCAATTGACTAAGTTAACTTAACTTAAATTTGAGTTGGAAAATTTTAATTTCATTTGAACCAAACATCATATCGGATATGAGTTTAACTTATTTAAATTTAATATTAAGTTGGTTTAGTTTAGACCCGTCCCCAAACTTAATAACCACATTAATACACTTCAATTTGTATGAATATCATAAATTATTTAACAGTAAAATAAGAGATGTTAAAAGTTGAAATTACAATGAAAGGCAATGCAAATGGAGAAGGTGGTGGGTAGTTGTGTAAGCACTCTTGGGACATACTGTGGTGCTTGGACCCTACTTTGTGAAGAGCTGACCTCCTTTCTTCAACCCTCACTGAGATGCTTAAAGGGCTGACAATTACTTACATGCACCTTTTTATTTTATTTATGATTAGAAAAAATGTTAGAATTATATTTTGTAAATTAAGGTTAATTTTAATAATTCTTATAAGGGTAAAATGGTCTAACACTTTATAAGGGCATAATTATCTTTTTAACAATTAGTAGAAAAGACCAATTATATGTGTTTGATGGAAACACATGAACATACCAATTTTTTCAGAAACACAGAAAACTGGTCCTCAAAATCTACTGAATTCAGAACTCATTCCATCTAAAGGTTTTAGTACGCATTTTGAAAATACTGGATTTCAACATTGACGAGGACAATCTTCATGGCGAGGAATTGCAGTAACTTGTCTCCGAATCGCAGAAATTAACCATGATAGGAGGTACGCTTCCGAATCTAAAATCTATAAAATTTGATTTGTTATCATAGGATAACATGCATGTTAGATGGCTTACAAAACATTCATAAATTATGGATGTTTCTGATATATTGAAAGTGGGTATGATTTAGAAATCTTTAACATTATTTTATTTATATGTTTTTAATTTATTAAATAAAATTTATTAAATATAGATAAAATTATAATAAAATTAGGATTATCAAATAATTTTCAAATAAGGTTAATTTTATTTGTTGTTTCTTTATTTTATTTATGTTTTGTTGGTTTTGTCTCATGAACAATTAGAACAGTTGCATCTCTAAACAAAAATAGAGAAATAACACTTTCGAAACAAGTATGTTAAACTAAAACCATAGAGAATACGAATGTGAATAAAAATCTGTAATCCAAAGACAACGAAGAGATAACTTAGTAAATTAACTTTTTAGCATTTACGATATCACTTTTTTATTTCATCTCATGTTTATATATAAAAAAATAATAATCACTTTTTACCAAATCAGGATCATGTTTAGAATCTATGCTTAGGGCCTTGAATAGGAGGGGTCCCAAAATTTTTAATTATATATTATAAAATATTAAAAAATTTATAATTATTATTTAAACAACTATACTATAATAATTACAAATTATTGAGTATCTTCAAATTCTAAACAACTATACTATATTATATAGAAATAAATATGGTACATAACATATTATTTATGTTTTTAATCAGTTTTAAACATTTTTTTATATAAAAGATAATCATTGGAATGGTTAATTTTTCTAAGTCTTCTTCATTATTTTCTCTTCTCCTTTTTTTTTTTTTTTTTTTTTATCTTCTACTTTTAATTATTGAATTTTTTTACAAAGTCTTTACACTCATCATATCTTAAATTTTGCAAAGTTGATTTGATAAATTATTTCACATATTTAGTTTATCATGTCATTCCTTCATTCAAAGTATATTTGAACAATTTCAAATATATGAAGATAATTTTGGCTTCCTTTGTAATGTAGAAAAGTTAAAATTATTTGATGATGATAATTCAAAGAAATTTTGTTTTAATCTTCAAAACTTTCTAAAACATGATATACTCTTTGATATTGATGTTTTAGACTAATTTTTAGAATTAAAAGTTTTAAAACACATTGTAGGACCCGCCGCCACGAGTACCCTCCGCTGCTGAATAATAACAATAACTGGGGAGCTTTCTATTAATCGTCTGAAAACCTGGATACCCGCGACGGGAATCCTACTGAAAATAAAGTAACTGAAACTGTACAATGCTTTACATTTTTGTACACGCGGAAGCTAAACTGAATATACATCATTAACATATATAGACTGTTCTGTACAATGGGCCCACAGGCCTTTATCATATACATACATAGAGTTTCTGTACATTTGGATACCTACAAAAGTACATATGACCACACAGGTCCAAAACTGATATACACTGATCGAGGTGTGTGTGCATGCCTTCTCCGTCAGCCTCGATCCAACCGCTCCTCGAACCCAGCACGAACTCCTGCAAAACTGGAAGAAGGAGGAGGGATGAGTGATAAAGATCACCCAGTAAGCGCTCCTTACTTCCCTCAATACCCAAGCAAGCACAACAATCATATAAACAAACACATACCTGGGCCTCGGCCCTAATCATACATCTATGCGCTTGCTGGAATCTGGAAACTGCTCATCTGGATCTCATTCATTTATTTATGTCATATGTATGCACGTCATGATATGTATGTCATGTCATGCTAACTGAAAACTGGATGCATGCATCTGAATACCTCTCTCTGTACCCTCGGGTACCTGCTGTGCTGATCAGACTGGGTAATACAGGGATTCGGCATCCTGGCCATGTGGGTTAACCATTCTAGCTACTGGCTAGAAAGCTGCTGAATAATCATTGCTGCCCAATCTGACTGGTGTCAGATGGTAATACTGAAATACTACTGATCATCTGACTAGTGTCAGGAACTGAATATGAAATACTGCTGAGCGTTCTGACTGGTGTCAGAAGGCTGATTCCCACAGATGCCCCCTCGTATTCACCCTATACTCTTACCCGTACATCGGGTTCTGAATACTGCTGAATTCGGATCCCCTGATCCTCTCTGAAACTACATGTCATGTCATGATATGCCCATGCAGTTTATTAACTCATTACATGCTTATTTGATGCTTATCTGAAGCCATTAAATATTTATTCTGAATTTGCATGCTCAATTTCCCATTCCAATAACATTTTTCTGAAATTCTGCTGATGCACGGGCGTGCATGAAATGTGCACGGGCGTGCACCCTGACTCACGGGACCGTGCACTGGTCGTGCGCCTGGTCGTGCGAGCTACTGGAATTTACTATTCATTGTCACTGAAATGCCTATGCACGGGCGTGCGTATGCGGACACACGGGCGTGCATGTACATTTTCTAGTCGTGCATGAGTCGTGCACAGGGGCGTGCATCTGGGGAAACACAGGCTCACGGTCGTGCCATATTGGCGTACGGTCGTGCGTCTGGTTCTTCAACAAAGCACCGCTCGGAAAATGCACATAACGGCCACCCAAAACACATCCAATTGCAATCACACCTCAAATATGCATTCCCAGCATCTCAAACAACATAATCCAAGCATCACATCTCACATGCATCAAGCCATATGGTTTCTACCATGGAAATATCAACATTCTCTCACTAAAGCCATACATACACGCATGCAAGCATCATGAGTGGAAATTCATCATCACAATCCACATGCAAGGCCATACAAGCATCATGGAGCATATATAACATTCATCCATAGCAATCAAAGCTCACAAACATGCTGGGAAAGGCGAGAAGAAGTGAAGAACACTTACCTCTCTCCATGCTTTGAAATCAAGCTTGAAATCACTAATCTCTTGGCTCTCTAATCGGATTGGGAGCTAATGGTTGCTGAATCTCCTCTCTAGGAACGGGAGGCACTGAAATGAAAGAGAGAATATGGCTGAAATGCAAACGGGTGAGTAAAGAAATGAACTTAACTCACGGTTCCACTTAAATACCATGCCACGCACGGGCGTGCACCAATGATGCACGGGCGTGCACCAGGGAAAATGAATTTTAATTCATTTCCCGCTCACTCGCCTAATCGAATCCTTCCGAAAGGATTCCAACGGAAGCCGCATGGCTCCGAAAACTTACCGACTCACCCCTGAACTTACCAGACTCCCAATCTCTCTCTGAATTCGATTTCTAACCCCAATACTCTAACCGAAAAGGCTTCCGGATCTAGGATGCTACATTTCCTTCCCCCTTATAAAAATTCTGACCCCGGAATTTACCTGAATAACTCTGGGAACCTATCCCTGATCTCAGACTCTACCTCCCAAGTGGCTTCCTCCACTCTCTGACTGCGCCATAAGACCTTCACTAGAGGAATCTGCTTGTTCCGGAGAACCTTGACTTTATAGTCCAGAATCTGTACTGGCAGCTCTTGATAACTCAAATCATCAGCCAACTCAACCTCTGAAAACTGAAGCACATGAGAAGGATCCCCCACATACTTCCTCAACTGAGACACATGGAACACATTATGAATCCTGTCCATGCTAGCTGGCAAAGCCAATCTGTAGGCAACTGTCCCCACTCTCTCAAGTATCTCATAGGGACCAATGAATCTAGGGGCCAACTTCCCCTTTCTGCCAAATCTGAGCACGTGCCTGTATGGAGCAACTCTCAGGAAAACTCTGTCGCCTACTGCAAACTCAATCTCTCTGCGTCTCAGGTCTGCATAACTCTTCTGTCGATCCTGGGCCTGTTTCATCCTCTGCCTGATGATCCGGATCTGCTCAATCATGCCCTGAACTATCTCTGGACCCACAACTGTCTCCAGAGAATCTCTCTCTCCAATCTCATCCCAATGAAGAGGAGATCTACACCTCCGACCGTATAATGCCTCAAATGGAGCCATCTGAATAGTCGCCTGATAACTGTTATTATACGCAAACTCCATGAGGGGAATCAACTCTGCCCAATCGGTCTGGAAGTCCATACAACAAGCTCTGAGCATATCCTCCAGAATCTTGTTAACTCTCTCGGTTTGTCCATCTGTCTGAGGATGGTAGGCTGAACTAAACCGTAATCTGGTCCCCAAGGCTCTCTGTAATGACCTCCAGAAAGCTGACAGGAATCTGGAGTCTCTATCTGACACTATAGTCCTGGGAACACCATGGAGTCTGACCACCTCTCTGATGTACAGTCTCCCCAACTGATCTGTAGACATACCCTGTCTAATAGGCAGAAAATGAGCTGACTTGCTCAGTCTGTCCACAATCACCCAAATGCCATCAAATCCTTTCTGAACTCTGGGAAGACCAGAAATAAAATCCATAGAAATATCTTCCCATTTCCACTCAGGAATACTCAAGGGATGAAGTAAACCTGATGGTCTCTGATGCTCTGCCTTAACCTGCTGACATACCAGACATTTGGAAACGAAGTCTGCTATGTCTTTCTTCATGCCCGACCACCAGAAACTCTTCCTGAGATCCTGATACATCTTGGTACTGCCTGGGTGTGCTGAATACACCGTACTGTGTGCCTCTGACAAAATCCTCTGCCTCAACTCTGAACTCTGTGGCACACATACTCTGCCTCGGAATCTCAAGATTTCATCTCTGAACTCAAAGTCTGGCACTGCTCTCTCTGCCATCCTCTGAAGCATACTCTGAGTCCACTCATCAGATATCTGACACTCTCTGATCTCCTCATACAGAGAAGATCTGATCTGTAATCTGGAGAATCCCGCAGTAACAATCTCAATCTGCTCTCTGGCAATCTCATACTGCAACTCTCTCTGAACTGAAAGACTGGATAAGGCTACTCGTCTGCTCAAAGCATCTGCCACTACATTGGCTCTCCCTGGATGATATCTGATGTCGACATCATAGTCCTTTACCAGCTCTAGCCATCTCCTCTGTCTCATATTAAGCTCTCTCTGGGTGAAGAAATATTTCAGACTCTTATGGTCTGAATAAATGCTGCACTTAACCCCATATAAGTAATGTCTCCAAATCTTCAAAGCAAACACAACTGCAGCTAACTCCAAATCATGAGTGGGATATCTCAACTCGTGATCTTTCAACTGTCTGGAGGCATAAGCAATAACTCTACCACCCTGCATCAACACTGCCCCGATCCCCTGATGGGATGCATCTGTGTAAATGTCAAACTCAACTCCCTCCTGAGGTAGTGCCAACACTGGAGCACTAGTCAATCTCTGCTTGAGTTCCTGGAATCGTGCCTCACAATCGTCTGACCAAACAAATGGAACCTCTTTCCTAGTCAAGGCAGTGAGAGGTCTTGCTAGGTTAGAGAATCCCTCAATGAATCTCCTGTAATAACCTACCAACCCAAGGAAACTTCTGATT
Organism: Anacardium occidentale; assembly: GCA_026122585.1. Classification (NCBI taxonomy): domain Eukaryota; kingdom Viridiplantae; phylum Streptophyta; class Magnoliopsida; order Sapindales; family Anacardiaceae; genus Anacardium; species Anacardium occidentale. Next base: position 72,903 of record JAJEJH010000283.1, read on the forward strand.
TCCTTTACTGTCTTCGGCCTTGGCCAACTCAAGACTGCCTCTACCTTACTGGGATCTACTGAAATACTGTCTGCTGAGACCACGTGACCCAGAAAAGCAACTCTGTCAAGCCAGAACTCACACTTGGAAAACTTGGCATACAGCTGTCTGTCTCTCAGCCTCTGAAGTACAAATCTGAGATGCTCTGCATGCTCCGCTACACTCCTGGAATACACCAGAATGTCATCAATAAAAACCACCACGAACCGGTCTAAGCAATCATGAAACACCCGGTTCATCAGATCCATAAAGATCGCTGGAGCATTAGTCAACCCAAATGGCATGACCACGAACTCATAGTGCCCGTATCTGGTCCTGAAAGCTGTCTTGGGAACATCCCTGTCTGTCACTCTGACCTGATAGTACCCAGATCTCAAGTCAATCTTCGAAAACACCGCTGCACCTCTCAGCTGATCAAACAAGTCATCTATCCTCGGTAGGGGATACTTGTTTTTCACTGTAACTCTGTTAAGTTCCCGATAGTCGATACACATCCTCATCGACCCATCTTTCTTCTTAACAAACAAAATCGGGGCTCCCCAAGGTGAACAACTAGGCCTGATGAATCTCTTATCGGTCAGCTCCTGAAGCTGTTTCTTCAACTCTTGAAGCTCGGCTGGAGCCATCCGGTACGGAGCCTTAGAGATTGGAGCCGTACCTGGAAGAAGCTCAACACTAAACTCTAACTCTCTGTCTGGAGGCAACCCTGGCAACTCATCTGGAAACACATCTGGAAACTCTCTGACCACTGGCACCTCCTCGATACTCGGACCCACTGAACTGCTGCATACAACATTTGCCAAGTATCCGACACAACCCTGTCTCAATAATTTGCTCGCCTGAATACTGGAAATCATCAGACTGTCAACTCTGCCCTCACCGAACACAAACTGATCAGGGCCTATGTGGAATCTCACCTTCTTCCTTCCACAATCTATCTCTGCACCGTATCTACCCAGAAAATCCATCCCCAATATCATATCAAAATCTGCTAATTCCAGCAGAATCAAATCAATCAACATCTGCCTACCCATAACCTCTACCTCCTGATCTAGGAGGACTCTGTCACTCAACACAAATCCCCCATCTGGCATTTCTACATGTATACTCCTACTGGTCACACTAGGGTCAACCCCTAGCCTCTCCACTACACTCCATGATACAAAACTGTGTGTGGCTCCACAGTCAACAAGTACAAATAAGGGAGTATCAAAATAGAGTAACTGACCGGTAACTGCATGGGGAATGGCCTCTGCCTGCTCCTGGCGGACTGCATAAACTCTGGCTCTGCCTCCGCCAACTCCTGAGGGTCCGGCACCGCCCTCAGGTGCTCTATCACCAGCTCTGGGAACCTCTGCTCCACCTCTCTCAGCTCGAACTCCGCCCCTAGGTGGACCACCTCGGCCTCTGAATTGACCAGCTCCACCTCTGTTCTGCCCAGCACCTGTTCCAAGTCTGTTTGGACACACTGCCATCATGTGCCCTGGCTGATGGCACCAATAACACACTATCTGACCAGATAAACACTCCCCTGGATGGCGTCTGCCACATTTGGTACACTGTGGCGGCTGGGGTGTAACTCTCTGTCTCTGACTCTGGAAACCGCGGGCAGATCTCTTGGCTGACATCGGCCTCTTGCCCCTATCTCTGTCATCCGACCTCTGAACTCTCTCAGATGCACTGCTCATAACACCCATCTTCTGTAAACCGACCTCGGATCTGAGTGCTCTCCCCAAGGCATCACTGAATCTCTGGGGAGGCTCTGGTCCTGTCATCACATCCTTATAAATCGCAGGATGCAACCCATGAATAAATTTCTGAACTCGGCCCAACTCTGTCCCTGCCAAACTCGGGACGAATCTCGCTAATGCGTTGAACCTGGTAGCATATTCCTTTACTGAACTCGACCCCTGAGCCAAATCAATAAACTCCTGGGCCTTAGCATAAATCACCTCCATACTCCTGTACTCTGCATCGAACAACTGTCTGAACCTTGCCCATGTCATCTGCCCCTCACTGATGGAAGTCTTGGCTAGATTCCACCAAACTTTAGCATCACCCTTGAGAAGGAACACTGCATATCGAACCTTCTCTCTCTCTGATAACGTGTAGAGGCCCATAACACTCTCTACTGACTCTATCCAGTCCTCCGCTACTGCTGGATCCCTGGATCCACTGAATTTGACTGGCTGATACGGCCCTGGTAGATGGTAGATCGGATGAAGTCTACCTGAAGAACCAGTACCCACTGCATCTGTACTCATACTCTGACTGGAATTTGTATAAGTAGCTGGATACTGATGCCTCTCTCTAACTGACTGAGGCTACGACTGATACTGATACTGTCGCTGATACTGTGGATGCGACTGATGCTGTGACTGGGAATGTCTTCTCCTCGGAATCTGATGACTCTCAAACTGAGGAGGAGTAACTCTGTCTGGCTCTGTAGCCTTACCCACTCCAGCTTGCTGGAGGCTCTCTCTGACAACATCCCCAATCATATCTCTCAACTGATCGGGTCTCATCGACACATGGGAGGTAGTCTGAGGGCGCCGCCTATCACTAACACTCATAGGGTGGGCGGTAGAACTACTATCTGTCTCGTCTAGATATCTAGGGACATATGCCTCACTATCTATAGCATCACAACAAGCTGGGGTTAGAATCACATAACACAATCAATCTGGAAAATAAATACCTGACTGTGCTGTGAGGAGGGTCTGGACGACGGCTGCGAAGGAGAGAAAAGCACCACACACTTACAACTTTTGCTCTGATACCAACAAATGTAGGACCCGCCGCCACGAGTACCCTCCGCTGCTGAATAATAACAATAACTGGGGAGCTTTCTATTAATCGTCTGAAAACCTGGATACCCGCGACGGGAATCCTACTGAAAATAAAGTAACTGAAACTGTACAATGCTTTACATTTTTGTACACGCGGAAGCTAAACTGAATATACATCATTAACATATATAGACTGTTCTGTACAATGGGCCCACAGGCCTTTATCATATACATACATAGAGTTTCTGTACATTTGGATACCTACAAAAGTACATATGACCACACAGGTCCAAAACTGATATACACTGATCGAGGTGTGTGTGCATGCCTTCTCCGTCAGCCTCGATCCAACCGCTCCTCGAACCCAGCACGAACTCCTGCAAAACTGGAAGAAAGAGGAGGGATGAGTGATAAAGATCACCCAGTAAGCGCTCCTTACTTCCCTCAATACCCAAGCAAGCACAACAATCATATAAACAAACACATACCTGGGCCTCGGCCCTAATCATACATCTATGCGCTTGCTGGAATCTGGAAACTGTTATCTGTATCTCATTCATTCATTATTATCATATGGATGCACGTCATGATGTGTATGTCATGTCATGCTAACTGAAAACTGGATGCATGCATCTGAATACCTCTCTCTGTACCCTCGGGTACCTGTTGTGCTGATCAGACTGGGTAATACAGGGATTCGGCATCTTGGCCATGTGGGTTAACCATTCTAGCGACTAGCTAGAAAGCTGAATCTGAATACTGTACTGCTACGATCTGACTGGTGTCAGAGAGCTGAAACTAAAATGCTGCTGAATCATCTGACTGGTGTCAGGAACTGAATCTGAAACACTGCTGAGCGTTCTGACTGGTGTCAGAAGGCTGATTCCCACAGATGCCCCCTCGTATTCACCCTATACTCTTACCCGTACATCGGGTTCTGAATACTGCTGAATTCGGATCCCCTGATCCTCTCTGAAACTACATGTCATGTCATGATATGCCCATGCAGTTTATTAACTCATTACATGCTTATTTGATGCTTATCTGAAGCCATTAAATATTTATTCTGAATTTGCATGCTCAATTTCCCATTCCAATAACATTTTTCTGAAATTCTGCTGATGCACGGGCATGCATGAAATGTGCACGGGCGTGGACCCTGACTCACGGGACCGTGCACTGGTCGTGCGCCTGGTCGTGCGAGCTACTGGAATTTACTATTCATTGTCACTGAAATGCCTATGCACGGGCGTGCGTATGCGGACACACGGGCGTGCATGTACATTTTCTGGCCGTGCATGAGTCGTGCACACAAGCGTGCATCTGGGGAAACACAGGCTCACGGTCGTGCCATATTGGCGCACGGTCGTGCGTCTGGTTCTTCAACAAAGCACCGCTCGGAAAATGCACATAACGGCCACCCAAAACACATCCAATTGCAATCACACCTCAAATATGCATTCCCAGCATCTCAAACAACATAATCCAAGCATCACATCTCACATGCATCAAGCCATATGGTTTCTACCATGGAAATATCAACATTCTCTCACTAAAGCCATACATACACGCATGCAAGCATCATGAGTGGAAATTCATCATCACAATCCACATGCAAGGCCATACAAGCATCATGGAGCATATATAACATTCATCCATAGCAATCAAAGCTCACAAACATGCTGGGAAAGGCGAGAAGAAGTGAAGAACACTTACCTCTCTCCATGCTTTGAAATCAAGCTTGAAATCACTAATCTCTTGGCTCTCTAATCGGATTGGGAGCTAATGGTTGCTGAATCTCCTCTCTAGGAACGGGAGGCACTGAAATGAAAGAGAGAATATGGCTGAAATGCAAACGGGTGAGTAAAGAAATGAACTTAACTCACGGTTCCACTTAAATACCATGCCACGCACGGGCGTGCACCAATGATGCACGGGCGTGCACCAGGGAAAATGAATTTTAATTCATTTCCCGCTCACTCGCCTAATCGAATCCTTCCGAAAGGATTCCAACGGAAGCCGCATGGCTCCGAAAACTTACCGACTCACCCCTGAACTTACCAGACTCCCAATCTCTCTCTGAATTCGATTTCTAACCCCAATACTCTAACCGAAAAGGCTTCCGGATCTAGGATGCTACACACATTATAAAAGTAGATATAAAAACATCACTTGAGATAGTAAATTTTATTTAAAAAAAAAAAAAGAGTAAATTCTTTTCCAAATGCATGGATAGCTTACACAATATTATTAACTATACCAATTAATGTAGCTTTAGCATAAAGAAGCTTTTCAAAATTAAAACTAATAAAATCATACTTGTGTTTAACTATATCACAAAAAAGATTAAGTAATTTGTTATTTTGTCAATTATAAAAAATTTAGTTTCTAAACTTGAATATAAAATTTTAATAAGTGATTTTGCATTGTAGAAGACAAGAAAAATAAATTTTAAGTAATTTTCATTATATATTTATATTATTAAAATGCTGTTAAATTAATTATTGTCTAGGGTTACAGATATTTTTAAGCTCATTGACGATTGGTGTACAGATTTTAACGTCAACAATAATAAAAAAAGATTACATATCAAACATGCAGAGGTATTTTATCGATTTATACGAAATAATTTGTACATATAGTTTATATATGTATTACTCTCCAGAGAAAACCATCCATGCAATTGAATTTATATGTTATGTATAGTACAATACTCATTCATCGATAACAAATTAACGATCCTTGTAAAACACGTGAATCATAATAATCGTCTTTGAGAGTTCAAAAATTGAAATTTAGATGTTAAGTTTAGGTGCATTACAAAGAATCACTATTAATGTTTTAACAATCAGTTAGATACAAACTTTATAACTAACACGATTACAAATTCTATGATCGACGAAGGGTAAATTTGTCTTTTCATTTGGTTTCCATTTTAAAAAAAAAAATAGAGTAAACAAGTAAAACAAAAAAAATTCCAAAAGGGGATACTAGTACAATACTCATTCACAAAATGAACCTACAATTTTTGTAAAAACATTGTTTACTTCCTTTTAGGACTTATTAATTGGCATCATAATTTTTTAGTATTAAAAATTATTAGGCGAAATCACTATTTCCCACCCAAGGTTTGATGAAATTATGTTGTCACTCTTTAAGTTTGAAAAGGCTATTATCCTACCTGTATGTTAAATTTGTTAAAAAAATCTATAAATTTTTTTTTATAAATTTGTTGAAAAGACAAAAAAAAAAAAAAAAAATCCCTGAAGCCGATAAACACTATACGCTGAAAATTTTATAAATAATTTTGCATCCTTAATTTATATTAATTTCAATTAAAAATTAAAAAAATATTAACACAACTATAGATAGAGATGTCAATATTGTATAATCCTATGTTTTAGGTGAATTACACTTCTTGATATGTTAGGGGTGTTAATAATATTTTTTTTCAAGAGGTTTTTCGAAATTCAAAATAAAAATTTGAAGGCGATTTTGACATTTTTAAATTTTAATGTCTTCAATAATTTCAAAATTGGTACTTATATTTTTAAAGAATTGAATATAATATAACAAACCAAATATATAAATATTATATTAAATTATAAACTATTAGAATTATAATATATTTTCAATATATATAGAGGTGAATATGATATTTTAACAAGATAGACAAAATATTCATTTTTCGTTATTAAGTTTTTAAAAAATTTAGAGAAAAATGATAGTTAATTATATCACTATTATAAATAAACACTTTTTAACTGTTAAAACTAATAGTTGACTTCTTTATTAAGTAAGAAAATGACTTTTCTAAACTTAAAAGGTGAGAATCGTTATTTTATCAAACCTTGGGTGGCAAATAATCAATTAGCCTAATTAGCAGTCCATTTTTATGCATTAGGCTCTGTTTAATACATAAAATTGTACAACATAACAACTCTGCATAGCATTAAAATCAGTTTGCTTGGTAGAAACTTGATATGATTATACTATATGATACCAAACAAAAGGGTTGGTGGGTTATAATACTTACTATACAAAAATTTATAAAAAAATATATTTATTTATATTTGACTTCAACAGAAGGTTCCATAGATATAACTCTAAGATTATGCAAACAATTTGAGCAAATCCAAAGAGGGAAAATGTTGTCAAGTTCAAGACAAAGTAAAATTATAAGTATGCCCAAATGACTATTTTCCACCTCAAATTTAATGAAACGACAAATTCTCATACTTTGAATTTCAAAAAATCACATTCTCATTCTCATTTAATTCTATTAGTGAATTCTACTTGGTTTTTTGAAAATAATTATTTTGTCATTTTATTAAAATTATGAAACTATTATTAATACTTAATATAAATATCAAATTATCAGTATATGCCCACTAGTTTTATCATTTAAGCTCCTAATTTAGTAAAACTATAACCAATATTTAAGAGATTATATTTTGTTTAGTTATTTAGGAGTTTAAATGTTAAAATTTTAATATTTTAAAAAATACCTAAAACTTTTTTAATTTTTAATAAGAAATTAGGGGAAGAAGAAAAATAAAAAGAACAAGCAGAAAAAAGAAAATAAAATGAATAAGAAGAAAAGGAGATAATAGAAAAATCTATACAAAATGACATTCTTGTCTTTACTTTTAACCAAATTCATTAACAAAAGTGAATAATGGGTGAGAATCTGACTTTTTAAAACTTATAGGGTGAAAATTTGTTAATTCAACAAACCTTAGGTGGGACATAGTGTTTTTTCCTATAAATATTTTAGAAGATTTAAGAAATATTTTGAGGACCAGGGGTTAGCTCATGGAGGCTTTATGCAAGTACATGATATGATATAGAATAAATAGGAAAGATATAGGCAATAAGATGAGTATTAATCTGTTACTTAGCCAATGAGATGACAATTAGAAACACTAATAAGTGACAATAACCAAACAAAGAAAGAAACAAAGGGTGTTCTTGATGATTTTAAAACCATTGCGATCCTCGAAATAAAATATCATTATCATTAATGAATTTTTAAAAAAAATCTTGTTTTTCATTGAGAAATTCAATTTATATCTTTTATTATTTTTTTAAGAAAATTTTTTACTCCAATCATAACATTTCTTTAAGGTTGAATCAACTACATTAGGGTTGGATTCGAAGCGAACATGTTCAAACTCGTTTTTGAGCTCGCTTCATTTGCCAGCGAAACGACACAGGTCTCACGCAAATACGAGTATGCGGGGTGAATATTCGGTTTGAACGAACGCGAGCCCGAACCATTTAACAAACAGTTCGGTTTAAACTGAACTGTTTGTTATGTCGACGACGTTTTTTGTCGGCATAAAATGCACCCACCATTCCTGTATTTGGCTAGTCCTGTCTCCATTGTCTCCTCCAGCTCTCTGTGACTCCGTCCCATCCCAGTCGTTTTCTGACCGTCTGTAGCCGCAACGAAGAAGAAACTATGCTACTTGCTGCTAGGTTTCCTACCAAACGAAAATGTTCATTCGTTCCAGATGGAGAACATGTTCGTTCAACATCTACAGTTGCGAGCTAACGAACGAATCTAGACATTTTTTGTTCGCCTGAACACGAATTGTGAACACCGACCGATCTTGTTCGTCGAACCCGAGCCGAACACGAGCAGCACCCAGAAAACCAACGAAGCGAACACGAACACGAACATACTCACATTCGTGTTCGGTTCGCTTCGTATCCAGCCCTAAGCTACATTAAATATACGAAATCCCAAATCAATTATTGACTCAACCTTTATTGTGTTCTTAATAACAAAATCCTCTATTTTTAAAGTGAAAAATATATTTTTGTTTTAAAAAAAGCCTTCTTAGATACTTCAAAATTTTAAAGATGTAACAATTGTAAACCCCTAAAGTGCATCTTTCTATGGAAAAAATTATAAAAAGATCAACAAAGCCTAACTTTTCTCATAGGTGATCAATATTATTTGTTTGGATGCTTTGGTTCACCAATATTCTGACAATTTATGCCCTTTCCATCAACAAATTTTATTTGTAAATACAGAATGTTTCTTCCAGAAAGATACTGCGAAAACAATATATTATTAATGAAGCCTCAAGTTTGACCTAGAAAGCCTCCATTTATGTTTCGGATACTTGGATTAAAGAAAGAAAAAAAAATTAGGGTTTATAAGTAAACACTTAGACATAAATTTTAAAATACTAGTTAGGAGACAGCTAGTTACAGAGACTGTCCTAATTAAAAAATTAAAATGGAATAGGTAAAAGCATTTGCAAAAGAGCCATTTGTCACAACTGTATTCTGCTAGGGTTTTTATATCTGATTTTAGGGTTTGAAACTTTGAATGTAGATTAATTAGGAGACTTTACTTAGAGATCTAGGGTTTTGAAGAATTGAATGATCTTAAATTATGAGCTTAGCCAAACAAAATAGAGACATATTCAATTAAAAAATAACCGTTTAAAGGGTTAAAAATTCCATTAGCATTTTAAAATAATATCATACATGATTCTCATTTGACTTAAAGGAATTTTGAAATATTCGTACACATAAAAAAATAAAAAAAAATTTTGATTCAAAGAATTAAAAATAGTTTGAATGCAAAATTTTAAAAGGAAATACGGTCGATAAAGTAATTTCTTAAACAATTTTAAGTAAAATTTTGAAAAACTTTTGTAAATATATATATATATATAAAAAATATAAATCATCGATCATTTAAATTTTAAAAAAAGATGATAAAATATCATTTTTTTGACTTCAAATATGAGAATTCGTCGATAGGTATTAATTTTCCCTCACGCGTGTCGGTATCAAAAATCAAATCAACTTTTAATTTGCGCATATCATTCACAAGAGACATTTGTAATAAGATTTAATGGCTTATAGATGGTCTTGAAAGGCTGTAAAATTCTTGGATGTGATGGACAAGAATCTTGGAGAGACATTGGGAGGGAAGCAAAGAGAAAAATTAAAGAGAAATGGCAAGTGAAGGAAGCATATGTCCTTAGCTTTAGCAATCTTTTCAAAGCATGTATGTGCATTACTGAAATGATTATTTTATTTTTGAACTCCACAAGAAAAAAAGGGAAAAAAATAAAAATCCATGCTTAAGGGAAATTTGTATATTCCATACATTTGAATTCAACAACCAATTAGAAAGTGACACATTAACACACAAACGATATACGGTTCAAATGTTGATTGGATAAATACTACATCTTATTTAATAAAAAATAATTAACTAAAACTCTCTTTGATGTCAATAAAAATAAGAAATAAAAAATAGTATTTTCTTACTTTGAATATTGGAAAATAAATGTTTTAAAAATCTATAATTAGAGAAATATAGTAATTTTATTATATATATATATATATTATACTTATAAATGTAACATTTAAGTTTATTATATTTTAAACATGGAACAAATTAACAAATATAATTTGAATATAAAATTAATATAAATTAATAAATATTATACTTTTCGGGTTTTATCGGATATCAAACTTAAACAATCTTTGTTCAAACACAAATCTAATAGCTTAATAGACAAAGGGTTTGTTTAATTCAATTGATAATCCTAAATATGAGAGATGACACTGAATATATAAGGAAAAACAAAAGGGTGGCGACGACAAAAAAATAAAATGGAAAAGAAAAATATATAAAATAATTATAGTAAAAAAATGTGATTTGTTTGTAATATTTGCGAGTAGAAATGATATTAACCATATTATATATTATATAAAATGATTAAAAAATTATCTTTTAATTTTTAAAATAAATGTTTAACTTTAATAAATAAATTAAAAAATATATTTTTCAAACTACGGATTTCATCGAATCTAACAATTATTAATAGTCATTTGTATTGATTAAAAAGAACATATTGGAGCTAAAGATACATATAAAAATCTTAAATGAACAATGGAAATACTATTGAAAAACATGCTTTGGAAAACATTTTCACTTTCTTGGGGTCCAAGAGTGTTTTCTGAAAGCAAATCTCACCAAACAAACAAACTTAGTAGTCCCCATATTGAAATTCCATGGGACAAAAGGTCCCCTCCATACATCATGTTTCATGCCTAGATTTTTAATTCTTTTTTTTTTTTTTTTTTTCACTTTTTCATGCTTCAGAATTAGGGATGGATTTGACCAAACTAGTTTGGCTCAAATTGACATCCAATTATATTCATACTGAATTTGATTTAAAGTTTTAATTCTGTAGTTTAGTTTGAGTTCAATTTAAATCTTCCAGTAATAATATTGTTTATCAGGTTGACAATATCATTCATTTTGCTAATGATACTACCATGAAAATGACAATCTCTCACAACATCTTCTACCAATTTGAATGAATTCGAACTGATCAATTAAGATTCAAACCGAACTTGAATTGACCTATATGAAGATTAAATTTGACTTGAAGTCTAGCTAGAGTTTTAGTTTAATAGTTTGATTTGAGTTTGAGTCGAACCTCTCTTTGTTAATATTATCCAATTTCTCAACTATAGATTCTATTTATTTAATACTGTTTATCTATCTTTGACAATGTGTTCAACTAGTTTAAACGAATTTGAATTCAAATTCGAACCTGTTGATTAGGATTTGAGCTCAACTCAAACTAGCCCATGTTAGGACACCACTTGACTCCATTCCAGCCCTGCTAGAGTCAAGATTCCTCACTTCTTAAACCATCCTTTTTATAAATTAATTGGAATCCCACAAGTGCTTGTTTCTTTCCTTTTTATGTCCCCATCAAACGGCCTTCGCACTTTTTTATATTTTGGCGTCTTTCTCCTTACTCTTCTTTGCTTATAAGTTCACATTTCACCAACAAGATTCCTCATAAAACATTTACAGAAAAAATAAAAACTAGAACATTAGAAAAACACTTTAAACTTTTCACAGAAACCCTGATTTTTTCTTCAACTTCTGATCATTTCCATGACCGGAAAGAGAAGCCAGTCTAGCCCAGTTGGTAGCCCCTCCAAGGAGCAGGATCGGTTTCTGCCTATTGCCAATGTGAGCAGGATCATGAAAAAGTCCCTACCCGCCAATGCGAAAATCTCCAAGGAAGCCAAAGAGACAGTCCAGGAATGCGTTTCCGAGTTCATCAGCTTCATCACCGGGGAGGCCTCAGACAAGTGCCAAAGGGAGAAGCGAAAGACCATCAATGGTGACGACCTTTTGTGGGCGATGACAACGTTGGGGTTCGAGAATTACGTCGGACCCTTAAAGGTTTATCTCAACAAGTATCGAGAAACTGAAGGGGAAAAAAACTCGATGCCTCGACAAGATGATCATGAAGATCATAAAATGGATGGTTCTTCATCAGATTCCAAGGCAGATTTTCAGAATTTTAATATGGGATTTTACTCCTTCGGTGCACAGGCAACAACAAAAGGTCCTGGAGATGGCACAACGGTGATTGGCTATGGAGAAAATTTGGGCACAGAAGGATTTGGTTTCAGCAGGGTTCACAATGAAAATGGAGAAGGAAATCGAAAGAGAGCAGCCATGGCAGCAGCTCATGTTCATGGAGGAGTTGAATGGTAGAGAATTTGAAATAATGAATTAATTATATATGTAAGTTGATTTTCTTCTTGTTCTTGTTATTATTAACATATTTCATATAATATAATACCTCTCTATTGACTATTATTCATTTCATCCTATACTAATTAGATAGGGTAATTTCAGAGATTTATGACTGTAAATCTTTATCATGATTCGAATTTTGACCATTTAAATAATTTTTACTTTTTGTCTTTTGAGTCAACCCCTATAATCCATTCTATACACATAAATTATTTATTAAAATTAGTAAATGAGAGCTTTTCTTATTCACTAGTAAAAGCAATTATTTCTTTTTTATATGCAATTTACATAATAAATTAGCACTTGATTTGTAAAGAGAAATTAATTAAAATAACTTTTTTTAATCATTTTATACAATTTTAATCTATTTTGTACATATTATATTATACAGGTATAATCAAAATTTTAATTCAATATTCGTTTTATTCGCATCCTTAAAATAAAAAATATGTTATTTACGATATTATATTTATTTTGTAAACAGTATTTTGTCTATTTGCTTATCTAAACAGTATGTAAAAAAAAAAAGTTGAAGTAATTTATTTTCTACTAGTTTGACCTCCAAAACACATTTTTTAATTATAATGTAAATTTGATGTATATAAACAATTTTTATAACTAAATTATTAGGATTAAATGATTTGATATAAATTTTTTTGAGTTTGAACTGATTTTTAAATGAGAATACAGATAAAATAAGTTTGAGAGGTTAAGAAGTTTTAAGATTAGAGATAAAGGTAAAATAGGTATTGAGTTCGAGTTTTGGCTATATATATATCTAATACATAAAAATAAAAAGATTAAAATTATATAACATGATTAAAAAATGTTATTTTAATTGATTTCTCATTTTTATAATTGAAAAAAAAATCATATATATATATATTTATATAATATATGAAGTGTCATTCTGTGGGTCTTAGGAAAATAAAAGGGAATGGTTTCTTTTAATTGATTTATAATCTCTTGTATTTGCATGTAAAAAGGGTTAAAAAACTATGAGAAAAAATTATGGTTTAATTTAAGGAAAGATAGAGGAATTTGATTATCCTTGTTCAAACATTCTCTTTATGATATTTATAAACAAGTTTACCTGTCAATCATGTTTTTTAGTGATTTAATTATTTATTTAATTTTTAATTCAAAATCACTTATTCACATGATAAACATAACTTTAAGCATTAGTAAAAAAATGTTCATATATAAATCACTATTTTATCTGCAACAGAATTATAATTAGAGATGACAATTTGACCTTTCAAATTGGGCCTTGGACCTATTCCTTTCTGAATATAAGAAGATTTTTCGATAAAAACAAAGATAAGGATAAGAATAAGGGCAACTAAAATCTTTGCATATGGAAACGAGGATAAAAAATATATTTGACTTATCTTTTCCTTAGTTTGTTTCTTTCCCTACATATTCTTTAAATCTTTAAATATCAAATTGTTCTTAAAAGCTTTGAATTTTGCGGCCATACCCTCACTTCTAATGAATATTATATTATTTTCTTGTGAGAATGAGAGAGGAGAAGGAGTGGGAAATTTTCAATGAGAATGGTGAGGGAAAGGGTTGCGAGATCCTTATCATCCTCATATTGGAGACAAAGGTGAAAACAAGAAAATGTTACCTCTGTGGGGATTAGGATATTCAACTCTATCATATCCCATTGTCATTCCTATATATATATATATATATATATATATATATATATATATATATATATATATAAAGAGAGAGAGAGAGAGTTGATGATAACAAAAATATATTGAAAGTGCTAATTTACCTTTAACATAACTTGGTTCATGACCAAACAAGCTTAAATTTTTTTTTTTTTTTTAGGTTTTAGGCATTACAGATCATGTGTTTTTTTAGTACGACTATGTGATGTATTATCTTAACACGTGTATTAAAAAAAAGGAGATCATGCTACCTATCTATGCAAGGGCCTTTGAAAGATTTCAAGTCAAACACAACCGTGCTGGATTAAAACATAACTATGTTTATACACTTGAAGTCCAATACAACCATCATACTCGTGCAACCTTGTTGTGTTGAGTCAAACGAGTAAAAGTCAAGAGGACGATTGTGTCTAGATAAGACAAACGATCATGCAAAAGCATTTTTGAAGAAACACGATCTCTTCAATCATGCAACCTTATTGTGTTGAGTAAGAAGGTTAAAGGTTAAACGTACGATTGTGCTTATAATTGACACACAATTGTGTCTTATGCCTTATGAAAAGACATAACCTCTAAAGACATGAGCCTCATCGTGCGAGATAGTTAAAAAGCTCAAGTCAACACATGATCATGTGTAAAATTCCAACTTGACCGTGTGATATGAAAAATGAATAAACACTACCAACTTTATTGTGCAAAGTCAATCGTATAGAGTTACTGTAGTCAACAATCACAAAGCCTGACCTTACAGCTTTGGAACACAACCATGCTCCAACAAAATAGCCATCGTGTGGTTCTCATATGGTAGTAGTGCAATGATCCCATGCGTAGTTTATAATCTTAAAAGGTATCGATGAAGCAATGAAGCAAGATCATGTGTTAGGAATACATGACCATATGTGGTTAGCTAGTATTATAAATTTGACTGTTAAAAGTCTGATCGAGACAAACATGACCGTGCACCTAAACAATTTATTATAGTAACATTCATTTCACCCACTTAACAAGTACAATTTTATTGCAATAGCTCTTTTCTATTTTCTGCAAGATCTTTAGTATAAATTAAAGTCTATTTGAAGTGATAAAGGTTAGAGATCATGTGTGCAATCAACTCAATTATTAATTCTCTCTTATTCTCACTCTTTCTCTCACTATACTGATGTTAGTTTCTAAGTCATAAACTTTATAATCATCACTTTCATATCTTCATTTTTTTACTCAGTCACACCATAAAAATCACAAGCATGCTAGAATCATCATCATAACTCAAGCAACCACAACCACAACCACATACAAAGAAAACAGGGGAAAAGGCAAAGAAGCACTTACCTCTTACCATGACCAATTAAGCTTCTCTTCCAACAAAATCTCACTCTCTAATTGGATTAAGGACTTCTGGTTGTTTTTCTTCTCTCCTAAGGTTGGGATTCTCTAAAAATTAGAAGCAAGTTTGAGCAAAAATGCTTAGGGATAAAAGATAAACATGACTTTAAGTAAGGAGGCTGAAGCAATATACTTGCACGGTCATGCTCCTTAGGGATACATGGTCGTACATGACAAGAAAGTGATAATTTCTCATTTTCCCACACTTCACATGAAAAGACCAAAAAATGGGAATCATGTGCATGCCACACAAACTCTAAAAACTAACCATTTTAGCTTTGGACTCTCTCAACTCTATTTCTATTATGAAATTTTATTTCTAACCCAAAATTTAAATCTAAAAAGACAATTCTAACTCTGAGATGTTACAGTTTATGAGTTTTATAGTTTTCTATCATTAAAAATATATGCTAAAGGGACTATTCTGGACCATACTACGAAGTTTAGGTTGGCCAATGGGGATTGGATTGTAACTCCTAAATTATTGGTTGAATAGTTGGAATGCAATCACATGGGAATCTTGGATAACCAAGGCAATCATAGTTTCCAAGTTACTTGAAGCTTGTAAGGAGGTTTAAGATTTTATGAAACCTAAAAGGCAAAGACTTTATCAATGAACTATTCAATTATTGGGATTTTCCATCAAATGATCACGTACACACTAGATACCCACACTAACACAAATGGAAACATTAGTATTCAAGACTTGACTGTGATGAAAGCGATAGAGGAGAAGATTAGTATTCAGGACTTGATTGTGATGGAAACGATGAAGGAGAAGATTCATTTGGATGTATCTCGATGGCTAATACATAAGTTGTATGACATCCAACTATACAAGAACAAAGAAAATGTCTATGTCAGCCTTGGTATGTTTATCACTTTCCTAGATCTTAAATTAGAAATCTCAATTGATGAATATTGTTGAACCCCTGGGTGTTTTAATTTGATGAAAAACTATGTTAACATATTTAACTAGTCCTCACATGAATTGATACATGATAAAGAGGACAAAAGTTTTGAAAATTTTTTGATATGCAATCTCTTATATCAAAACCAGTGTTAAAGGATGAAATCCTT
This sequence comes from Anacardium occidentale, assembly GCA_026122585.1. Lineage (NCBI taxonomy): Eukaryota > Viridiplantae > Streptophyta > Magnoliopsida > Sapindales > Anacardiaceae > Anacardium > Anacardium occidentale. The sequence goes on from JAJEJH010000283.1 coordinate 89,480, forward strand.
TGAATCAAAACTATTTTATCTTTTAAGATGCATATCAAACATTTTTCAAAGATATTTACATGTTAAATGCTGAGGTACACTTTTGGATGAGGGTTATAAAAAAGAATGGCATAGGCTATTAGAGATTGCTTGCTGGTGTTGGCAAAAATGATCCCTCTATTGGTCCTTTTATTGTATCTTCAGTCACTATTAGTGAAACAAGTGGTAGACATAGTAAACAAGCTCAGGCTGAGGTTGGTCTTAAGGCTCAATCTAGTTTTGAGATGTAATAGGTGTTTTAATTCCTTTAGTCCTTTAGAAGGGATTTTGACATATTCAGAGGTTAAGTTTCCAGTCAACTCGAGCACATTCAGAGTCAAATTGATAGGTTACATAGTGAAATCCAACATTTGTGCTCTTTTATGCCTCCACAAGCACCTCTTTCTACCGAAGATTGATTCTGCCTAAACATATTTCTTGATTTTGTCTTTCATCATCTCTGATGCATTATAACCACATCTACATCGTTTTTCATTGCATATGAAAGTTTTGAGGAACATTAATGATCATTTTAATAGATGTTGCAATTTTCGTGTTACTTGTTCCTACTTTTAACCTTATTAATAGTTAATGTTGTTTTTAATCTTTTTGATAATTGTTAATTGCCATTCATTGTAGTTGGTTGTGGTTGGTTGTAGTTGATATTAGATTATATTGGGAGTGTGTTTGCTTTGTTTTGAAATTAGGAAATGTCCGAAAATAAGAGAAATTTTGTCAAACTTTTTTTTTATTAGTGTCAAAAGGGGGAGAATTGGTAAACTTTGTAAAGTTTGATACCTGTAGCATCCCAGGTTAGAAAAGCCCTTAGGAGAAGAGTTTCAGGGTTAGAAATGAGATTCAGAGGGAGATTGGGAGTCTAGATAAGTTCAGGGGTGAGTTAGTAAGTTTTCAGAGCTGTGTGGCTCTCGTTGGAATCCTTTCGGAAGGATTCGATCAGGCGAGTGAGCGGGAAATAAGTGATGCTTATTTTCCCTTGTGCACGCCCGTGCGTCCTTGATGCACGACCGTGCGTGGCATAGTATATAAGTGAGCCGAGAGAATTTGTCATTTCTTTTCTCACCCATTTGCATTTCAGCCGATTTCTCTCTTCCATTTTCAGTTCCTCCCATTCTTAGAGAAGAGAACCAGCAGTCGGTTGCCCCCAATCCGGTTAGAGAGCAAAGAGATTAGTTGTTTGAGCTTGTTTTCAGAAGCATGGCAAGAGGTAAGTGTTCTTCACTTCTTCTCGCATTTCCCAGCATGTTTGTGAGTTTTGATGCCATGGATGAATGTTATATATGCTTTATGATGATTATATGATGTTGCATGATGAATTGGATGATGAATTTCCATCCTTGAATCCTTGCATGTTGATGGATTATGTTTTAGTGAGAGAAAGCTAATACTTCCATGGTGGAATGTTGGATGAATGATGCATGTGAGATATGACGCTTGAATTGTGTTGTATGAAGTGCTGGAAATGCATATTTGAAGTGTTATTGCAATTGAATATGGTTTGGTTGTGGAATTGTGCAATTTCTAGGCGGTGCTTTGTTGAAGAACCAGACGCACGACCGTGCACCTGCATGGCACGACTGTGAGTCTTTGTTTTTCCAGATGCACGCCCGTGTGTACACTGTATGCACGGTCAGGAAATGCCCATGCACGCCCGTGTGTCCGTATAAGCACGCCTGTGCATGCGTTTTCAGTGAATGTTTTTCCAGAATTACAGTAGCATGCACGACCAGGCGCACGACTAGCGCATGGTCCCGTGCGTCCGGGTGCACGCCCGTGCACCTTTCCTCCACGCCCGTGCACCTGCAGTTTTTGAGAAAAAGTATATTAAGGGATTAATAAAGCATTCGAATTCAGAATAAAGGTTAAATGGCTTCAGATAAGCATCAAATAAGCATGAATTCAGTTAATAAGCTGCATATGCATATCATGGCATTACATATAGCTTCAGAAAGGATCAGGGGATCCGAATTCAGCAGTATTCAGTATTCAGAACCTGATGTACGGGTAAGAGTATGGGTGGAATACGAGGGGGCATCTGTGGGATTCAGTATTCTGACACCAGTTAGGATACTCAGCAGTATTTCAGATCAACAGCAGAAATTCAGAATTTTACCATCTGACACCAGTCAGATCGGGCAGCAGTATATTCAGCAGCTTTCTAGCCAGTAGCTAGAATGTTCAGCCCACATGGCCAGGATGTCGAATCCCTGTATTCACCGAGTCTGATCAGCATAGTAGGTACCTTCAAGTACATTCAGTATTCAGTATTCAGATGCATGCATCCAGTATTTTCAGTTAGCATGACATGACATACGTATCATGACATGAATAATATGATATCAGTAAATGAATGCGAATCAGATATTCAGTATACAGTTTTTAGATTCCAGCAAGCGCATAGATGTATGAATAGGGCCGAGGCCCAGGTATGTGTAATTATTGTGTTTGTTTGTGCTTGCTTGGGTTTAAGGGAAGTAAGGAGCGCTTACTGGGTGATCTTTATCACTCATCCCCCTCCTTCTTCCATCCTTTTCAGGTGTTCGTGCTGGTGCGAGGAGCGGGTGGCTCGAGGCTGACGGAGAGGGCACACACACACATCGCGATCTCAGTTTTGTATCAGTTTTGGACCTGTGTGGTCGTTTTGTATATGATGATGTATTCAGATGTATCTGAACAGTATGTATATATGTGATATAGGCCATCGGGGCCCATTGTATAGAACAGCTTGTATATTTCGGTTGTATATATATCGATGTATATATTTCAGCTTCTGCATGTGCAGAATTGTATAGTTTCAGAATTTATTTTTCGTAGGATTCCCGTCACGGGTACCCATATTTTCAATTTATTAATAAGAAACCCTCCCAGTATTCAACAGCAGGGGTACTCGTGGCGACGGGTCTTACAATACCTATGCTTACTTGAAACTTGGCGAATTGAATTAAAATAAATAACAAAAAGAGAGCAATTAGAAAGGGGGAGCCTTAGTTTTAAAATTCTTTGTTCAAAGTTTAAAATGTTTATATTTTTTTGTCATGAATAAAAAATGAGGAGATTGTTAAACCCTTGATGCTTTGATGATGATAAAAATATATTGAAAAGACTAATTGCCCTTGGCATAACTTGGTTTATGACCAAATGGACTTAATTTTATTTTTAAAGGTTTCAGGCATCACACGATTGTGAGCTTTTTGAACATGATCGTGTGATGTTATATCATAACATGTGCATTGAAAACACAAGATCGTGTTGCCTGTTCGTGCTAAGGCCTTCTAAAAATTTTAGGTGCAACATGGCCATCCTAGATTAAAACACGACCATATTTACATATTTTAGGTCCGATACAACTATTATACTCGTGCAACTTTGTCGTGTTGAGTTAAAGAAGTGAAATTCAAGACCACGACTATTTCCAGATAAGATGTATGATCGTGTAGAAGCATTTTTGAGGAAAAAATATCTCTTTGATCGTACAACCTTATCATGCTAAGCAAGAAAGTTAAAGACTAAACACACAACCATATTCATAATTGACACAAATCATGCCCTATGCCTTGTGAGAAGACATGACCTCTAAAGACGTGTAACCTTATCATATGATATGGTCAAGATGCTCAAGTCAATGCATGGTTGTGTGCAAAATTCCAACACGATCGTGTGTGATGAAAAATTAACAAGCATTACCAACCTTGTCATGTAAAGCCAATTGTGCAAAGCCAACATAGTCAATAATTACAAAGCATAACCTTGCAGCTTTGAAACACAACCATGCTCAAGCAAAATGGTCATTGTGTGGTTTTCATGTGCTAATAGTACGAAGATCCCATGCATGGGTCTAGAATCTCAATAGGCATCGATAAAGTAATAAAGTACAACCGTATGTTAGAAACACATGATCGTGTGTGATTAGTTGATGTTATAAATTTAACAGTTAGAAGTTTAACCTAGATAATAAATGAAGCAAGTATGACTATGCATTTGATGAACATGACCGTGCACCTAGAAAATTTATTATAACAATATTCATTTTACTTATCTAATGGATACAATTTTATTACAACGGCTCTTTTCTACTTTCTACAAGATTTTTAGTATAAATTAGAGCCCATTTGAAGTGAGAAAGGTTGAAGATCATGTGCAATCAACTCAATCCTTAATTCTCTCTTATTCTCACTCTTTCCCTCACTATTCTCCATTATTCTCATTGCATATTCTTAAAAGTAATTTGTTTGTATTAATTTGCTTATCTACCTTTGAGAGGCATTTTAACTTTTATAAATTTGCTTCCAAATGCTTTGACTTACAATCTCGTATAACTAGTATAAAAGACGAAATCCCTAGTCAACTATTATGTAGGCATTATCTTAGATCAATTAGTGTAAGTAATTAGGCACAATCCTGTATTAATTAGTGGAAACTTCAAGATAATTGACTTCAAGAAATTGACGTAGGAGGCTTGTAGTCAAAACTCTGAACCACACTAAAATTAGCTGAACTCACTCTATCCCTTAACTCATTATATTTGATATATTCGTATTATATTTACAAATGTTTGTATTATATTTGATATATTTGTATGTGGTGTTTGATTGTATATTGATTATGTTTGATTGTTTCATTGGTCATTATTTATTATATTAGGGTTGATTTTTGAGGTGAAAAGTTTTTCAACGTAGTAAAAGTTTTCACAAATCCTATTCAGCCCTTCTATGATTAGTCATTTGCTTCTTTGGGGTTTAACATATATGTGTGTGTGTGAGTATGTGCACGCACGTACAGCTTAAATTAAATGTTTAAACTAATTTAAAATCTCCCAGTTAATTAAGGTTAAATTATTAAAACAATATGTTTTTAATCATGAAAAATAAATTTAACTCATATTTTAGTGTCTTAACACATTTAACCTATTTTTTACACGTACTCAATACACGTTATACTATTTTAAGACTAGACGTCTCTCATAATGTGAAACAACCGCACAAAAAGAATTTTGAGTCTGTAAATACACATTGTGTTTAATCCTTTAAATTTATGTTATTTTATAACTCCAATTCAACACCTACTTCAAAACTAATCATTCTACAACTATTTCCACAATAGAAAAGGGCAAAAACGACTGCAATTTAGATTTTTCATCTGATTTTCATATCATAATTATAAATATTAGAAACATCGTCAATCCAACTTAAAACACTTAAAATTTTATACTAAATTTAAGTAAATATAATAAAAATAATTTTGTTAACAAATTTCATCATATTTTTAACCGCTAATTGCTAAAATTCGTTACAACGCAAGTTAATGGTGAAGTTCGTGTAAAATTTTGTCAAACTTCACCTCGAACTTCACCATCACACACTATTTCTTTCATGTTTGAACGATGTTTTCTCTTATGAAATAGTGTAACGCATATTGGGTGTACGAACACATATTGATTATGCATAAAAATCAAGTCAAATGGATTTAACTCGCAAAACACAAGTTAAATTCGTTTTTTATTTTATTAAAAAAAGGGCTATTTTAATAATTTTTCTAATAAATTTTCTAATAATTATTCCAAAAATAAAACTTTAGTAGAAGACCAAATGACAAAGGACAAACACATTGTGTTGTAGACCTAGAACTCAAGCTCAAGATATCTGGGATCTCAATCATTTTTTTGTTAATAATATATATATAATTCAAGTCCATCAATTTTTATTTTTATTTTTATTTTTTAATGTATTTATAAGTCGTGCAGTATTTCTATGAACAAATAACTTCTAAATTCAAAAATCAAAAACTATATATCCAAAATTTACATAAAATTAAATACATTTTATAACGATTTTTTTTTTTTTTTTTTGAAACAAGAAATAAAATAATAATAATTTATTTTTATTCCAATTTCTAATTTTTTCCCACATATTTATATTTATACAACTTTTTTTTTTTTTCCCCATACATCCACTTGATTTTATTTTCTTCATGGACACCTTTGCGCATTCTCCTCCCTCTCCGTCTTCTCCACGGCTCCACCCTTCTACCACCCCGGTCTCAGCCGAGCCCCCGCCGAACCCACTGCCCTCTGAATCCAATCCGACGAAATGTAACTCCGCTTCGTCCTCAAAGCCCCTCAAAAGTGGAACGAACAAGAAGAAAAGATTTAGCAACGATGTACCGTCTTCCTCTTCTTGTTCCTCTTGTTTCACAAACAAAGGCAAGGGCTTGACGCTCAAGCGACGCAACGTCAAGGTCCGGTTGGGTCAGGTTCGAAGGCTGAGTGAGTGGACTGAGATGGAGGCTATTGCTCTTCCTCTTGGAATGTCGTTTGCGGCTGTTATAGCTCAGGTTTGTTAAAGTTTTAGTTTTTAGTGGTATGGATTATTTTGTTATTTCAGTGTTCTTTCTGAGATGATAAAATTTGAATTTTGACTATTGGTTATGTAATTTGTTTATCCATGGTGTTAAAGGTTGAGTCTTTGTGTTTTAGGATTTATGGGATTTCATTTATGATTTTAATGGTCGTTATTAGTGGGTGATTTAGTAATCTTTTGGTTATTTTTGGAAAGTTATAGTCTTTATGAATTGTTATTGATAGGGTTTTGGTTTTACTTGCTGATTAAGTCGGTCTTGCGATTTCTGTGAATTGAATTGGCAGATTTTTGAGAAATTGTTCTGTTTTATATTTATTGTCGTGCTCTTTTTTTTTTTTTTTTTTAAAAATAAAACTTTATATACCTTTAAAATTTGATTCTTGTTGAAATAGAGTTTGTTGTTGACAATGAAACTTCCAGAATATGATTAGAGTACCTTTTTAGACTTCTTGAAAAGTAGTTTATGAAATTGAGAATGTAAGCAGCATGGAAGAAAGTAAATGTGGATGCCACATGTGGTAGAGAGAGTGCTTATGGTGGTTGATTTGCAAGAGATTATGGGCCTGCAGTTGTGGGAGTGACATGGTAATTGGACTTTCAACTGAAAGGAAAGAAGGACGAGGGACACCTTCAATTTGAAGGTGATGCTCGATTCAACCCACCAAAAGAGTGCTCTGGACTTCCAACCTTCAACTCCTTGGGATGAAAAGGTGATCATTAAAGATAGTGGAAGAGCCACAGAGGCTTTGTGATCTTCCAAATATGTTATGTCCAGAGCAGCCAATGTCGGAGCTCATTATGGCCTTGATGGGTGCTGCTCAGTAGTTTCTCTGGTTTCACTGGCTCATTCTCATCAAGTCCTGATCTTTTTTGACTTAGGTTTCCTTAGTTGGTTTTCGCTTGGTTGGTTGTTGGTTCCCGGAAAAAAAGGGGGTAATAAGTGGTGAGTGGTATACTGTTCTTGAAGACTCACAAGGAAATTATTCCAGAAGAGGAATTGTGAATGGATATGCCTGTGCAAAGTTTTGACTTTAATGTGTTTTTCTTTTACCTTTAATTTAGTGTATGGTAAAGATACATCATAGTTTCAAGTGCCTTATGCCAAGAACATTTCTGGAATGGAGGTGGATTGTGTTGAGAGGTTTGGATTTACTGATAAAAACATCTTTTTTATTTGTTATGCTTTGGTGGGTGGTAAAGCACCACAAGAAGCATGTATTTGTTTTAGAAGTGATATAGTTCTATATGAGTTTGAATTTCATGATAAATCTTGGTGAAATTACTTATTGACTTTAAATCCATGCTTGATGTTGAATAAGAATACTTTTGTACTTCCCAGCTATGATTATTGAAATGTTATCTTTGCCTTTTTCTTGTAAATGGTTGTCTAAGTCTGTTTACCTTCATTTATTTAGTAAAGATGTCCAAAGGCATAGCCTTCGTTCTTGAATCTTGCTGTGAGACAAGGCTCACACTGTTCGTTTTACAGTCGAAAGGTGTGTTGTTTCTGGCTGTCATGTGGCTTCTACAGACTAACATATATATTGTTCGTCAGTTCTTCTGCAAAACATAATTGTTGTGATTCTTCAGTGATCGTAAATTTACTTTATTAATTGTTGATTGCTATTGTAAATGTGTTGTGTGTTCATTTTAGGTTCTGGAAAGGAAAGATACAACAGGAGATAGGATGTCCATCGGCCATCTTTCAAGGGTATAAATTCCCTCTTTCGATAATACTAGATAAAATTTGCTTCAAGGTCTTTATTATTGTATCTCATGACTCTGTGTTTTTTTGTTTTTTTTTGCTTTCGTTGATTTTTTAACTCCCTTGCAGATCTGTACTTCAGCTGTCAGAGAATCTCTAACCAATGTAAGCCAGAGCTTAATTGCTGCCTCATGCCTTACATCTGCTTTTACAAGTTTCCTTGTGTTCCTATCCACATTTCAGAAGATCAAGATCTAAAGTAATGTGTATATGTCCATTGTTTTGACTGCCTTTTGGCAACAGGTTTTTGGGGACAAGTTTGATTTTTTCGCAAGGAACTTTGAGAAATCATTTGGGAGCACATTGAGGACTCTTAGATTGATTAATGATTCATCCTCCAACAAGGAAGGATACGACATGAAAAATCACCGTGTATGTAATTCTGATGTGCCTTCTGATGAAGTGGGTTGCTCAAGCAATTCCGAGCTTCATGATTGTCACTCTGAAACAGACTTGCCTACTATTGCAACTCAAGATATATTGACCATCCCCGAAGTAGAAGTGGAAGAAACGTCAGCGAGTTTTATCTATAGGGATCTTGTTCTTCATGATCAGAACAACCAACTGGCTTGTGTCTCTTCAAGCACTTTAGATTCCTCAATTAATAAAAGCATGCTTAGTACAATGGAGAAATCTGTCATGGCACAAGTCCGTTCGAATGACCTCAAGGAGTTGGAGCTAGGCATTGCAATAAAAAAATTGAAGTTGAAGGAGGACCAGTTAGCTATCAACCATGATGCAAATCATTTGGAGAAGTCAAAATTAGCTATGGGTATATCCAAGGCTTCCTTTAAAGCTGAAAAATTCAAAAATCAATTAGAAGACATGAGACATGATGAGCTGCTTAAAAAGTGCATCGACTGTCTTGTAGCCGGTGTAGTCCTCATGTTGGCGTCCCTTTCTTATGCTGCTTATGTTTTCTCATACAAAAAGATTTCCGAAGCTACTACAGCCTGTACGCCTTTACAGAAGGTAACAACCATGCTTGTTTACAGCCTCTATACTTTTCATACAAAACCCACATTATTTTTTGTTCTTACAAACATAATATACGATGCTTTTATTTGCTTCAGGAATCCAGGTCTTGGTGGATGCCGAATACAGTGTCATCGTTTAGTTCAGGGCTGCACACCATGAAGTGCCAAGTCCAGGTTATGAGCCGAATGATATTTGGTTTTCTAATGATTCTTGCAATAACTTACTTGCTTCTCCAGCGTTCAGCCACTTCAAGACAGACCATGCCAATCACTTTCATCCTCCTCCTTTTCGGAGCTGCCTGTGGTTTTGCCGGCAAGTTTTGTGTAGACACGTTGGGGGGAAGTGGATATTACTGGCTGATATGTTGGGAGATTCTATGCTCACTGCATTTCTTCGCAAACGTCTGTACCTCACCGCTGTTCCTTCTCCTTCATGGCCCTGTCGACATTTCTCAAGGCATGAAAGGTAAGACAGTGTTTCCGTACTGGGCACGAAGATCCATCTTCTACACTGCTCTCCTTTTGTTCCTACCATTAATCTGTGGCCTCATGCCTTTTGCAACCTTACAAGAATGGAAGGATCACTTCTCGGTACTAATCCTAGACTCTGAATCATCGATAGACGATTAATGCCTGCAGTTCGTAGCATCTAGTTAATCGCAGATTAACTGTGTCATCTAGTTAATGTTATTGGTGTAAATTAGTTTTGTATTATTTATGAAGCTGCTCTGATGTTGTCTTTGCCCTGAATAATGCTTCTCGACCAAATTGAGTTTGGCAATGTTAATGTTATCTATCTTTTGTCAACTGTAGAATGGCAGAAGATTAGTCACAGTTGATGTTTATCCCTGTCTATTATAATAGTGTATTCGAATTGAATTAAACTTCGAAAGGGTCTTATAAGACGAAGAAGAATCATCTTAGTTGTCCGAAAAACCCTTGGTCTTCAATTTCTGTTAGGTATGGGGAAAACCCTAATGTAATAGTGATAATCAGGAATAAATTATTATTGCAAATGCTTGAAAAGAAAGAATATGTTCAAACTGCATATTTTGAACATTATCCCTATTACATGGGATGGATTTATTTTATGAGAATTGTCAATGTTTATATTAAAACAAAATGTATTTCATATCCAAACAGCAATTTGAAGTTTAAAAACACATTAACTCCTTCCAACAACAATTACTCAATATTGTATTTTACAGATTTCCGCTGTATAACTTGAATAGCTAAATCGATTATCTGAAAACTCCGAAACTAAAAGTTACAAGTTCTTTACCTGCAATACCTAGACTGATGCAGAAACTGTGTCAAGGCACGATGAGCATGCCACATAATTTGAGTTCATAAGATAATCAAAATTGTTGATTGAGTGAATCAGATTTCGGGCATCTGTCGAATTCAATTGTGCAATGAGCTTGATTATAGAACCTCATGAGCCTTTCCGTAATATCTGTTTATGAAAGGAGCCTGCACAGTAAAATGAGAATGCAGAAAAAGAATTAGGGGAAAGATCATGCATTGGTACAAACTGGTATGACACTACTTGATCGTATATTTAGTTTTCACTCATCTAATTACATTCCAATTTCAAGTTTTCTGTGAATGGAGCAGACGTGCCCCAACAAAATATGTCAAACTCTAGGCTTTATTAACAAACATAACAAGCTTCCTTCTGATGAAGGATACAATAGTAGTGATAATGATAACTTGAAATATCTTGCTCTAGGACATGGTTGAGCTGTATCTTAACAGTTACAAGCCTCAAACATAAAGACAAGATCTAGCAAGTGGCATCAATGCTGCTCTAGTGATGGCATAGTATTCAAACACTCAAAGGATCTATGCATCAAATAAATATAGAGCAGTGGTATTTAAATTGTACCTTCACATTTGATATGTCTGGTGTATTGGGCGTTTGGACGGGGTAGAACTTGTAAAACCTCATTTTCTCAAATGCTGCCTTTGTCTCCTCACTCATTTCCTCAATGGCCTTTTTTCGCGCTTCCCTTGCCTAAATATAAAGAAATTAGTAACAATTATCGGAGCATATATACAACAATGACTATCGGTTAAAAAAATACCTCCCGATTGGCTTTCTTTGCTTCCCGAACTTTCTCTTTTACAAACTCCTGAGAACAATGAGAAAAGAGAAAAACATTAAGTCACTACAAAATATTGAAAAGCTAAAAATTACTTTCACATCTTTCATTGTAATTCACCTTAAAGGCATCCGTCTGATCTTCAGTTAGTGCCTCCTCCTTTACCAGATTATCAGTGAACTCCTACAAATTTATAGATAAATTAAGTACAATATATAAATTCTTCTTTTCACTCTCTTTTTGTTGTAAGAAAGAGGAAGTAATGTGAAAAGTAATGAAACAAAACAATATAAAGAAATCATATGCAAGGATCCAATTCCATCACAACTGAAAAATCTCTCCCAATAATAACACATAATTTAAGCTAAATACATATCATAACAAGATCGTAGCAAAAAATGGTTAAACATAAATCCCAGAAAAATCAGTTTGTTAAAAAAAAAAATCCCCAAATTTCAAGGAAATTTATATTGTTAAAGGACCCCATCACCTGCAAACTTCAAAGCTAATATATAGGTACAACCTTCACAATTACTAGAAGTCAAACTTTAATGCACAATATATACCTCAAGTTCATCCATTTCCCAATCAAATGAACAAACAACCTGCAGGGATAAAAAATAAAAGTCAACCCACATAAATTGCATATCTGCCCAAGTCATCAAATAAAAAACTAACTGATAAGGTTTGTTAACAAATAACCAAGTAAGATGGCCCCTTTATATCAAAACCATAACCTTACCGGTGGTTCAAGTGGGTACATAATTTGAACCTCAGTACTTTGTTCAAATTCATCTTCTTTGAAAGGCTGGTAAAAATCTGTCAACAAGTATATGAGGTGTCAAGGAAAATTGTGTAGCCCTACAATTTTCTATCTATAAAACTCTTAAATTTGCCAAAGAAAAAAGTATAGCCCTACAAGCAATGGCAGCATATATAATGGAACACCAACATTAAGTACATGAGCAGACAGTCTTTTCTTTCTTTCTTTTCAATCATGCACCCTAGCCCACTATTATTAATGGATCCGAATTAAGCAGATCCCCATCAAAGCTTGGTATCAGAGGGATTTGATCCCAAGAGATCTAACAAATTGAGCTAGCCCCTTGGGGATAGTTGTCATTGTTCCTATAAAGCTAATGAAAGTGAAAAATCTGATCATTGCCAAGTAGAAAGAAATTATTATTTGAGTAAGTTTTTTTTGTTAATTTATTATGCTTTGTCCCTTTTCTTTTGACAACTCATTTTTCAGGAAATACAAAATAATTCAGACCTTTATACGATGGTAAGTTGTAACTCGGTATCGAATTTATGTACAATGCAGCAATGTTAACATAAAAAATAAAGCCCTAAAACTCACAAGGCAAGCAGTACTCATATTTCTTAAGGCGGTCTAACTTCAAATGTCTCAAAGCACTCCTGCAAAAGGATTTCAAATGCATAAGTAAACATACAGAAGCATGTATTAACATTTAAAAAATAATTCCATGCTCATCAGTACACAACTTATTTGACATTTAACAGTAATGTAACATAGGCCATGCAACAAACAGATTATCAAATTACTTAATGTAATAAAACAAGTGCAAAATGTGCAAAGACAACTTTACCTTCTCTGAGTGCAGCCCAAGATATATATTTGAGATTTCAGCCTCTCCACTTGCATGTCTCTTTAGAGGAATTAAATTATCCAACGACAAAAAATTGTGAAATAATCTTAAAAATGAGTTTAGTGAAACATTTCTATAAATTCAAAACAAATGGTAAAAGAGGTTCAATTGTAGATACCTTTTTTCTAGAGGTATATATGGAACCCAGTCCATTTTCATTTCCTTCATGGGGATGATTTCTTCAGCCTCTCTTTGAACTGAGTTAATCCCTATCTTATCAGAAGGTGGGAAAGGGGACACAACCTGCACAAATAAGAAATATATGAATGGATAATATTGTTTTTTGCAAATGAATTAGCGGTCAAAAAGCAAATAAACTTACAGCCACCACTACAGGTATGCAGATGAGTTTGTTTACCCCCTTGTATGGGACCAACTGAGCTGCAGGAATCAAAAACTTAATATGAGCCTAACATTGTAAATAAAAATAATTAGCTTACTGTGAGACGATCACAGACAGACATAAGGTTAGCTGCTCTCAGAAGTGTATTGTTTTTTCAAAATAATTTCTTTACTCTGAACTACAAAACGGTTTGGCTAACTGGCTTCCCCTAACAAGCCATAAAATATATTCCTGAAAGACCTATAATTTTTTTTAATGATCATTGTTTCAGTGTTTTGATAAACTCATTGGAATAATCAATGAGAAACTTCCTTCTAGTATGTAAACAATAACTTATTCCCCACAGATGAAACAATTTTTCTAATTCCAATTACCCAATGCAGTACCAATATCAAAAACAACATAAAGTAATTTATCTTCACATCTTTGAGAGCATTTTCATGAGAACATAGAACAGAACACCCCAGCAGAGAAGCCCTATGAAGTCCAACTCTGTAAACTTACGCTCTGTACAGCCAAAAAGATAAACTTTCTCCCCATGGAGCTTTCCCCCTTCTTCAAATGCATTCTGGACAAAATTATACAGCATATTTACCACTTATCAGTCTAGTGGATTCTCTTAAGCCAATCAACACTACGGAAAAAATTAAAGTAAATGAAATAGCAAATTCGAGTATGTAAGAATAAAAAATGACAATGTTCTTGAAACTCACTTCCAGATTTGAGAAGTCCCATTTGAATTGATAGACTGAATCCAATTGATCCCACTGTTAAGAGAACATGAAATACATCAGCAGCAGAACTTACTTGACTATATAGACAGAGAAAACCACATTTATACTTGAATAAACAAAATTAGGCATTTAATGAAACCTCTGTTCCAACAGGAAAGGCCTCCTTCCACAAATCTTCCTACAAAAACATAAGATTGACAATTTTAAATCAGGTTAAAAGAACATATTCACAGTTGAAAATCATTCCTACAAACACCCCACTCACACACAGATATGTAAATTCATAACGTAAACAAAGCACTCAATCACACTACATATGCTAATAAGAACTTGCAAACGAAATTTACTTACGTTCAAATATTAATGATAGAATCATAATTAACAAGTCAACATTTTAAGAGGGATATTTATTTGTAACATCTCAAAGCACTTGTAGCATCTCAAAGCAACATAAAACATCAAACTAGTAACGTCAACTCCAATTAGTGATAAAGGTCATAGACAATATTAAATCATCCTTCACAAGCATAAATAGCTCTTCTCTTTGATTCTATACTTACAAAACCTAAATAAAATTCTCAACACTATACACTTCCAATTCTTTTTACAACCTTCAGGCATAAAGAACAGCAAAACACTAACTTACAACTTAATTTCAGTAACCTAAAAATATATATATTTAGTAACACTAATAAACTCAATGTTGGAACACGCCTATACACTCACCTAAGTACACAAATTCAAAAACGTCAAATCAATTTCCATTTCCTAAATTTTCTCAGAAACCCCCAAAATACCAAAAAAAAAAAACCTCCAAGACTAACGCAAACAAAAAACACATAATCCTCTCCGCATCCGGCAACATTACCAGTCCAATACCACACACAACCCAGCCAAACCACGAGCTCAAAAGAATCAATGTCAGCACGTGCTCAATACGAAAAGGCCGAAATTAACAAACAAGGATAAGAAGCATTCAAATTACCAAGCTCCGCTGTTCTTCAAAGTACTCCGGCTCGGCTTCCGGCTTGGCTTCCTTGACGCGCTTGGCTCGAGTTGCTTTGGTCGTCCGCTGCCGCTGCTCCTCCTTGTGGTTGTCCTGCGAAGAAGATGAAGCTTTGGAGGCGTCGGCAGCGTCTTTGGTGGCGGCCTTTCGCTTAGCGCCCTTCCTCATTGTCGTTGCTGTGAAGCTGTGAGGTCTAGAGAGAGATAGGGTTTCAATTTGGATCTGAGAGAAAGAATTTGAATTGTAGAGAGAGAAAGGAAAAGATAGTTTAGAACGCAGGTTTATATGGGGATTTTAATTTTGGACGTGAATTTCACGCGGATTGTCTCGGTTTGAAAAAGAGAGCGGTCTGCACAGTTGTCTATGGTCGGTAAATGCCTAAATAGTCCCAGCAGGTTTTGTTAATCTTTTAGAGACCCTTTCACAGGCGCTTGTGTGTCGGGGTGGGGGGTGGGGGTGAGTGTCGGGGTGTGGTTGTGGTTTTTCAGAATTACTGAAAGAGTGCTATTTCGGAGATCCCCCAAACTTTCCAAAAAACCCAAAGTAGAAGCAAACCTTAACGTTGAGACTTCTCATATTTGCTAAAGGTCGAATGATTATTTCCAATACGAACTTTGATAAAACAATGTTTCTCGTTTTCAAAATTGGAAATTTTATTTTTTCATCCGGTTAATTTTTTGTTAATAAAATCTATGAAAAGACAAAAATATTTGCGGGGTTTTTCCTTTTTAGCTGTTGCCACTAATTAGTCTTTCAACCTTTTGTAACTATGTGATTGGACTCTCTTATTATCATTATGTTTTCAATCTTGTACATAACTTTCCAATTTGATCCTCTTTGAACACTGTTAAGATTTGTTATTGGCAAACTCTATTTTAACTGGATTTTATTGTTTTCACTAATTTTAAAATGTTTGACTATTTATATGAGCCCAAAGCATGTTTGAATACGTTTTTTTACGTATTTTCTAACGACCAAAAAATAAGAAAAAGGAAAAATAAAAAAAATTGGAGGAAAAAATTATAAAAATATTAATTTGAAAATAAATTTTTTTGTACTATTAAGAATGCAAGTTATATTAATTGTATTATCTGTTGCATAAAATGACAAAAATAACCTTTTATTGTTAAAAATAACGTATGAATTTGACAGATAGGTGAAAAATATATTTTTCAAATTCAGAGATAAGAAATTATTTCATCAAAGTTTGAGTGGGACATTTTTATGCTAAATCACGAATTGCGTGTCCTGTACTCTCGGTTATGGAAAAGGGGACTTATGTGATGATTTTAGAAAACATAAGGTACATTTTACAATGACATGTCCTATACGTGCTCACACAATTTGTTTTTTTTCTTAAACAAAAAATGGATTTGTTGAGAAATTGAATTTGAATCAAAGAGCTTGGCTTAGGATTGTTAATTAGGTTGTCGACTAAGTTTTCTGGCTGAAGGTTGAATAAAGGTTGTTCAAACCTGAGGTTTGATAGACTTGAAAATTTATTGTGTCAAAGTATATTTGTCAAAATTTTAAACTTGCTAAGAAATTGTACGAGTGTTTTTGTAAGTTTTTAAAATTATAAAACAAGTCCAAAATAGATTTGAAACAAATTCAAAACCTAAAAAATTTTAATACTCAAGCTTGAACAAGCTAAACCCAATTTTGTATCTCTATTGACAACCATAACTGGTTGCATAGGCTTGAAAAGGGTCACTCAACAGTTCATTTTAATGTTATCATGTCATTGGGTCACAGAAGACAATCATGGGCAACAAATAAAAATTTTAGGCTTTAAGAAGTCCAACTTGGGCCTAAATTCCAAAATGTGAATGATTTAGCCCAAGCTCAAAATTATCACAATAAGAAGGTTGGATTTAATTTAAATTGCTCAAATTCAAATTAAATGAGTTAAGCTTGAAAACTGACTTAAATGAAATATATACTTTAATTATCTTCAAATATTAGTTTATTGATCTTAAATTGATCTTTTAGATTTGATTTGATTTGATCATGGGCTAAACCTTATTCAAGCTCAACCCTAATCAATTATAACTTTGCATAAGACACTTCGTTAAGGTTGATATTGAGACACATTACACTCTCTATTAGGACTAAATTTGAGTCGAACTAAATTTAAACTTAAATTTGTTTGAGTTCAGCTTGACTCAAAGTCGAGTTCGACAAATTTTTACATAAACAAAGTTCAAGTTTGAGTTTAATTCGTTACCATAGCAAAATTTGTTTTGTTTTTTTTTTTTTTTTATGTTGAATTTAGCAATCAAATAAGGCTAAAGAGGTTAGTAACGAGGACAAATCCTTTATTTATTAAGGATTTGATTTTAACACCTTCCTTTTATTTTATATTTTGTATATGTTATTATGTTTGTTTAATGAAGTAATTGAGAGTGATAGAGATTTAAAAGTGCAATGTAAAGGGTTTGTAATTCTGTAGCGACCCCCGCCCAGATTACTGTGCACTGCGGAAATACTGTACATATGATAATAAAATATACCTGAGACGGGGACCTCTACAGAAAAGAACTTGTTGCTGTCTGAAAAAAATTTCTTAATAAAATAAACTGTAAACATAATTCAGTATTAAAATATACTGAAATGTAAGCGTGGAAATCCCAGGCTACTCATGTATAGAAATAAACTGATCATACAGTGTACTAGAGTATAATACACACACATATATATATATACATGAGAAACTAAAGCATGCGAACCAACATGCTATCTGCTGCGCCGAGTCACATCCCCAGAATCTCGCAGCTGTCTCGCTCCAGCTCAGCCTCGAACTACTGACCTGCAAAAGGAAACAGGGAAGGGAGTGAGTGACGAAGTCACTCAGCAAGCATTTCCAAACACAATACTCGCAGGTCAAACAATCACTGACTACGTGACTCGTCACATAGAAAATTCTGCTAGACAGTTCTATTATTCTGAGTCTCTTGATATACCGAAGTATATCCATTACTGCTTAATTCTTTACTAAATTATGTTCTGTTTCTGTTCTGTTACTGATCTGTTTCTCATATGTTCCTCATGAGATGCTGTACATGACAATGAAATGTATATGCTGATGTCATGTATGCTGAAAACTGTAAAAACTTGCCCTCAGGCTTGTTTTTCTGAAAAACTATCTTTTCTGAAAACTCTTTCTGATAATAAAACTGTGATCCGAAGATCCTGAATATATACGTATAGTATATCTGAAATCTGTATCAAAAGTACTGAAAATCTCTGAAATATCTGAAAATATCTGATGTGCTGGCCAGACTGATGAATACAGAGATTCGGCACCCTAGCCGTGTGAGTTCAAAGTCCTAATGAATCTACTAATGCACAACCAGCACTCTCTCTAACGAGCTTGGTCAGTGACCATGTCCTCTCTAGCGGACGCTGGTTTCCCTCTCTAGCGGGTGTGCGAACTCACAGGTGCCCCCTCGTATCCACCCCTATCTGATATATGAAAAATCATATATGTATATCTGAAAATCATGCTGTTGGATCCTTGGATGATGTCTGAAAGTATCTGATATGGCATGTCGTGCTAAATGCTGATAATCATGCATGAAATACTGATTTCTGATGTCATTTCTGAATTCTGTGTGCTTAGAATTGGCTTAGAGTGGCTTAATTCTCTTTTAAATCTCATTTTCTGATTTTCTGAAGGTGCACGGGCATGTGTTCTAATGTGCACGGGCGTGTGTTCTAATGTGCACGGGACCGTGTGCTGGCCGTGTCCCTGGGCGTGCATGGTTCTGGAATATTTTCATGAAAACTGGGCAAGGCACACAGGCGTGTGGGACAACACACGGGCGTGCAACAAGGGGCACACGAGCGTGTATTGCACTGCACGGGCGTGTGGCTGCCTTCTTCTTCTTCTCATGTTCAACGCACACGGGCGTGTGGAATTAGGGGAAAGCACACGGGCGTGTGTCTGGGTTTTCAGACGCACACGATCAGCATGCACGGTCGTGTCCCATGCAGAAATGAGGACGCACGGGCGTGCCTCAGGGATGCACGGTTGTGTGCTCGACCCAGAAACTGCAGAATACGTCTGAAAATCCAGAAATTCTCACACAAACACTTCCACACTCCAAAATCAACACACATACAAGCTCAAAACTGCTACTAGCATGCCCATAAACATCATATCATCATCACAAACACGCCAATCATCAATCATGCATATAATTCATACATATAAACATATGCGCATGTAAACATGGAAAGCCACTAAATCATCCAATCATGCATCAAATCAAACTCAAGCATGCTGGAAATATCTCAAATAAGCACACAAATATTTCTCATAACTGGAAACAGCCAAACAGGCTCTGAACTCAGCGAAAGAGGTAAGGAAAACACTTACCTCGCGCCATGGAAGCTCTATCTCTCTCTCTGGAAGATTCTGGATCTCTAATCTGAAGTTGAGCTGCTGGGGGATCTCTCTCTGGAACTCTAGGGTTCACTGGAGCTGAGGAAGAAGAAGAGAAAAGCTAGAAATAAGCTGGGAACTGCGCAACTGAAGAAATAAACATATACACGGCTAAAAGGGCAGACACATGGTCGTGTGTAGTGGAAAATAGCCATTTCCACCCCCACATACGCAGAAACTACAACTAAGCCCCAAAGGACTTCTAAAATGACTCTTCTACCCCCTGAAACTCTCTAAAATGACAATATCACCCCTTGGGTCATTACAAATTCCCTCTAATTTGAAGTAGATTTGGTTTTTATTAATTAGTTAGTTCTACCATGTTATGTTATTTGAGAGAAAAGTTCAGTGGGTGTATCTAATTTCAACGTTTAGGTGTCAAATCTCTATATATAATTTTGTACTCTTCAGTTTTATTAGTAGATTGTATTATTTCCCTTTGTCAGTAAACGTAGGCTTACATCGAACCACGTAAATTTGTGCATTTTTTTATTTTATTGTTGAATTTGTTTAGCCCAAATAAATTTGTCTTTATCATAACAAATTAGTATTAGAGCCAATTTTAGCTTATTTCAAGATCAATTATGGCAACAATGAAATTTGACAATAAAAAATATGATCGCAATGTCAGTTTTGCTTTGTGGCAAGTCAAGATGAAGGCAATCTTGACACAGAATGAGTTGTAGAAGGCGTTATTGGGGAAAGTAAAAATACTAACCATGATGAGTAAAGATTAAAAACAGAAGATAGATGATAAAGCCCTAGTTGCCATTCATTTGTGTCTATCTAACGAGGTTTTATGTGAAGTCATTAATAAAAAGATATCAAAAAATTTATGGACTGAACTTGAGTCGTTATACATAATGAAAAACCTCACAAGTAAGTTGGTCTTAAAACATAGCTTACACATGTTTAATATAGTAGAAGGTATACCTTTGAAATCTCATATTGATGAATTCAGTTCCATTTTTATGAATTTGAAAAATATGAATATTAAGTATGAAGAAAAAGATTTAACTCTTATGTTGCTTTGTTCTTTACCTTCGTCTTATAAGTATTGTAGAGATACTATAATTTTGAGTAAGATTACTCTAACTTAGAGGAGGTTAAATCAACTTTATTTTTAAAAGAGCTTATGGATAGAAAACTTTCATCGAGTCATCATGACAATCTAATAGAAAGTCTAATTGTTAGACAAATTACCACTACTAAAGATTCTAACAGCAGTAGTAAACCTAAATCAAGATTAAAATCGAAGCATAGAAATTTGACTTGTAATTATTATAAGAGAAAGGGCACATTAAGGCAAATTGTTTCAAACTAAAAAATAAATAGCAAAACAAGGACAAAGATTAGAAGAATGGTGAGAAGCTAACTGAACTCAGTATTGTGGAAAGTGAGATGGAGTATGATGTTCTCTCTATAATTGAAAGTGACCCCAAACCTAGGCAAAGGTGATTTTTATACTGTGTTTGCTCATATCACATTTGTCTCTATAAAAATTGGTTTTCCATTTATGATTTCATAGATGGTGGAGTGGTATTAATGGGCAATGGACACCCTTACAAAGTGATTTGGATTGATACAATAAAAATTAAGATGCATGATGGTATAGTGAGAGCGTTAACAAAGGTGAGACATGCTCTTGACATGTCAAAGAACCTTATCTCCTCGAGTGACTTAGAGATGAAAAGTCACAACTTCACTAGTACAAGTAGACTCTCACATATCTTAAAAGGTGCTCTTGTTACAATGAAGACAAGACGGACTGACAGATTATATATGCTTGAAGGAGCTACTATTATAAGTATAACCACTATCTTTTCATCATCAATGTCAAATTTTGATGTTACTAAATTATGACATATGAGACTATGACACATGAGTGAAAAAAACTACATGTATTAAGCAAAAGAGGTATTCTATGTGATTAAAGTACATCAAAATTGGAGTATTGTGAACATTAAGTTTTTGGCAAATGGAAGAGAGTCAATTTCAATACAACAATTTATAAGACTAAAGGCACTTTAGATTGGGGGCTTGCTCGTGTTCTTTCAAAAGGAGGTACTCAATATATGCTTACCTTCATTGATGACAACTTCAGGAAGGTATGAGTTTATTTTCTAAAGCATAAAAATGATGTGTTTAATATCTTTAAGCAGTGGAAGACTTTGGTAGAAAAGTAAACGGGCCAAAAAATTAAATGTCTTCATACTGATAATGGGTTGTAATTATGTGATGGTAAATTTAACAAGTTCTACAAGGATGAGGGTATTGTCAAACATTTTACAGTTAAAAAGACCTTACAATAGAATAGTATAATTGAGTGCATGAACAAAACTTTATTAGAGAGAGTCTGCTACATTTTATTTAATTCTAGTCTATCTTTCTATGCAGAGGCAACTTCAACAATCTGTTACTTGGTGAATCGTTCTCCATCTATAACCACTGGCTACAAAACTCCAATGGAGGTACAATCTGGTAAACCTATTGATTATTCTAACTTAAGAATATCTAAATGTTTAGTTTATGTTTATGTTAATAATGGTAAACTAGAATCTAACTCTAAAAAAGGTATATTTATTGGTTATCTTCATGGTGTAGAGGATTATAAAATATAATATTTTGATTCAAAATCACCTAAATTAGTCATCAATAAGGATGTTATATTGGATGAGTTTGTTATGTTTCATCCATAAAAGGAGTCTTTCATTTCTTTTGATATAAGTATGAAGGAGTCAGTTAAGCAGGTGGAGTTTAAGGTGGAGCAAGCAACTCCATATGACGAGACTATACAACAAAACCCAATTTAGTAATCTATTCCTATTGAGAAAGAAGTAATCCTATTGAGAAAGAAGTAACACCATAAGATGATTATAGTATGAGTTCGAAATATTTCAATATCATAATTTGAGTTTGAGTCATGATAGTTCGACTCATGCTTGTTCAAGAAGAACTAAAAAATGAACTCAAACATATGTAGTTTGAATCTAACCCTACAAAAATAGGACTTAAGTGATATTTTAGAAAACATGAGGTAAATTTTGTAATTACATGTCCTATACAAGCTCACACAATTTTTTTTTTTTTTTAACAAAGATTGGAGTTGTTGAGAAATTAAATTTGAAACAAAGAGCATGACTTAAGATTGTTAATCGGGTCAAACAAGCTCGTCAGCTCAATTGTTTGGTTTAAAAAATTTAATTTTAGATCGAATAGAATTTGGGCCTCAAGCAAGTTTAAACAAAAAAAAAATCTATCTTTTAAGTTTTCAAGCTCGAGGTTGAACAAAGGTTGTTTAAGCCCAAAGTTTGATAAACCTGAAAATTCATTGTGGACAAATGTGCATTTGTTAAGTTTTTAAACTTGTTAATAATTGTAATGGTGTTTCTACAAGTTTTTGAATTTATAAAATCGGCCCAAAATAGGTCTAATACAAACTTGAAGCACGAAAATTTTTAATGAATCAAATCTAAACAAAAAAACTTAAGCTTGAATAAGTAAACCCAAAGCATGAACTCAACATTTTTTTACAAGCTCATGCTTGAACAAGCCAAACGAACTTCCGTAGCCCGATCGATTGCCCTAGCATGGTTGCATGGGCTTAAAAAGGGCCACTCAACTACTCATTTTAATGTTATCATGTCATTGGGCTACAAATAAAGTTTTTGGGCTTCAAGGGGTCCAACTCAAGCCCAAGTTCCCAAATATGAACTATTAATGTTAAATTTAATCTAAGTTGCTTGAATTTGAATTACATGAATTAAATTAAAACTGACTTAAATTAAATCTATAGTTAAATTTTTTTGAATATTAATTTATTAATATCAAATTAACTCTTTTAAATTTGATTTGGTCACGAGCTAAACCCTATTTAGACTCAACCGCAATCGATTATAACTCTACATAAGACTTTTTGTTAAGGTTGATATTGAGACTCATCAGACTCTCCATAATAAAAATCTTGGTGAAGAAATCTATGTATTCACAATCAACCAATGGAATTTCCACTTTTGAAAAATTTCCAACATCCATCCAAAAAAAAAAAAAAGTCAATAATTTTTTTGACCTAATCTTAAAAGAAAAGTTTGAAAATTTTTTTTAAACCAAACTAAAATTTTTGTCGAGTTTGAATTATGATTTGAATCAAGTAAAAATCGTTGACTTCCAAATATTTCATATTTAATTAATAATTATTAAATTATAATTATTTAAAACATGAAATAAACATATAAAATAAATATAAAATACATATATAATAAACATATAAAGACAAAATGAATATGTAAAACAAGTAATATACTCAATTGATTATTAAAAAATTCATTATATATAATAAAAATTATATTTAATAATTTGGTTTAAAAACTGTACAAATTGCAACTAAAATCATAAATTAATTTTCTAAAATTTATCAATTGAAACTAAACTGTTTTATAAACCAAATTAAATCGTAATTTTCAAATAGTTCGATTTGATTTTACGATTTGAATCAAATTATGCACACCTCTATCAACAATTAATCCCAATAAGAATATTAAACTTGATTAGGGATGGATTTGAGCCAAACCAACTTAGTTTGACTTGATATGTGGCTCAGATAAGCTGAACTCAAATTGAAAAAAGGTTAACTCGTTAAGGTTATGCCTTTACGGGTCCTTAGTGTGTTGACTTGGGTCATGCCTTTATGGGTCTTTATTGGATTGACCTGGGTGTTTTTATGACCGACTTGTTATTTTATATTTTTAAATTTTAATTATTTACTATTTTTAACGAGTTATGTTAAACTAGCTCGCAAGCTAACTTAACCTCTTTGACATGGTAGTTGGGCTGGAGAATTAAAATTTCACTGGCCGGCCTGCCATGGTAGTCAAGTCAACTCCTCATAATCTTCAAGT
This sequence comes from Anacardium occidentale, assembly GCA_026122585.1. NCBI lineage: Eukaryota > Viridiplantae > Streptophyta > Magnoliopsida > Sapindales > Anacardiaceae > Anacardium > Anacardium occidentale. The sequence continues at coordinate 113,817 of JAJEJH010000283.1, forward strand.
TGGGGCAGTTATATTCTGGGGGGGCTTAATTTACTTGCCATTGGAATTGCATGATCAGAACCAGAAATCAAGCACTATGGCTTCTTCACTTTGGCTAGAAATTTTCATCCTTTCAGCCATTGTTGCGCTCATTATTCCTTCCAAAATCACAGCCCAACAACCCAAGTATAGCTACCACATGTGCACAAACACCGCAAATTTCACTGCTAATAGCACCTTCTCAACAAACCTCAATGCCACTCTCTCTTCTCTCCTCTCAGTTGCCACCCTCAGCGGTGGCTTTCACAACGCCAGCAGTGGGGGTGGCCTGCAGGACCCTGACTCGGCCAATGGCATCTTTCTTTGTAGAGGGGACATCTCTCTAAGTTCATGCCAAACTTGTGTCAAGGCCTCTAGTGAAGATCTCATAACCCGTTGCCCAAACCAGAAGGAGGCTATTATATGGTATGATGAGTGCATGTTGAGGTATTCAAATAGGTCCATTTTCGCAGTTATGGAAGAGTGGCCTACTGTTTATCTGTGGAACCCAAACGATGCTGCAAATCCAAGCCAGTTTAATGAGACTCTGGCCGGTTTGATGAACAGTTTGGAGAATGCGGCTGTGGATTCTAGAAATTTTTTTGCAGCTGACGATGTGAATTTCACAACTTTTAGTAGGCTATATGGGCTTGTGCAATGCACTCCTGATATTGTTTCATTAGACTGCAGGGTGTGTTTGGCTAATTGTATCACAGAGATTCCTAGTTGTTGTAATGGGAAGCAAGGAGGTAGAGTTTATAAGCCCAGTTGCAACATCAGGTTTGAAAGTTACCCCTTTTACACTGAAGCCTCTCAACCACCGCAATCTTCTCCGACAAACATCACTCCTCCGCCATCACCTTCACCTCCACAACCACCAGCAACATCGACAAATTCCGGAGGTAAACATTTGATGCAGCAAATGTATTTATGTAACTCCCTCAAACATAATAAAAGATGGATTAAATAGTTTGTGAATTCATTGTTCTCTGCGCAGGAAATAGAAGTATCTCCTCACAGACAATTATCGCAATTACAGTTCCTACAGCCCTTGTTTTCATAATAATTTTGTCCGCTTCATGCTACTGCCTCATTAGAAGAAAAAAGTACGAAGCTTTAAGTGAGGGAAACGGTAATATAAAACAGAACTCAACACAATGATTAAGTAGACAATTTTGTTTTAACTATTATTTTTAATGTTGATTTAAACAATAATCTGGTGGGATCATTGATTAACTGATCTGAACACCGGTTGACCTGGACCGACTTCTTCATCACGCCAGTAGATAAAACTAAGATTTTCATTTGGTATAATATTCAGGTGGAAATGAAATTTCGGTGGTGGAATCTTTACAATTAGATTTGCATTCCATTATAGCTGCCACAAGCAATTTCTCTGAAGGAAACAAGATTGGTGAGGGTGGATTTGGCAGTGTGTACAAGGCAAGTTCCCTTTTTTCTTTTTATCGAGGAGATTCAACCAACTGAACCAGTCAAAATGGCTTCATAATGATTATGATGTGTATGTCTTCAGGGTAAGCTTCAGAATGGACAGATGGTAGCTATAAAGAGGCTATCAGAAGGCTCAGGCCAAGGTTTAGAAGAATTTAGGAATGAGGTTGCTTTGGTAGCCAAGCTCCAGCACAGAAATTTAGTGAGGTTACTGGGATTTTGTGCCGAAGAAGGGGAGAAGATACTTGTCTATGAATTTGTGCCCAACAAAAGCCTTGATTACATCCTTTTCGGTTTGAGGCTCTTCCTTTACAACTTCATAAAATAAGAATTTCAATGTGTTATCTCACAGCTGAAGAAGCTGCATGATTTTGATGGATGTTTGTGCAGATCCTGAAAAACAAGGGCAATTGGATTGGTCAGTGCGTCACAAGATTATAGGAGGAATTGCTCGAGGACTCCTCTATCTGCATGAGGATTCCAGGCTCAGGATTATACATCGTGATCTAAAAGCTAGCAATGTTCTGTTGGATGAGGATATGAACCCGAAGATAGCTGATTTTGGCATGGCAAGGATTTGTAGGGTGGATCAAAGTCAAGGAAATACAAGCAGAATTGTTGGCACATAGTAAGATTTAACACCAAACTTATAATATTTTATTATATGATAATGTTAGACATATCTCACATTGATCAAAGATTAAATAGTTTGTGAGTTTCTAAAAGCCAAGATGCATTTTAGATTGCAAATCCCAAAATCAAAACACGATGTTACTATTAATCTAACCTCTGACTGGTGTATAAATGGTGCTACATTTCAGTGGTTATATGCCTCCAGAGTATGTATTGCACGGAGATTTTTCGATCAAGTCAGATGTGTACAGCTACGGAGTTCTAATACTAGAGATCATAAGCGGCCAAAAAAACAGTTCTTTCTATCAATCAGATTATGCAGAGGATCTCTTGAGCTATGTAAGCTACAAATTCAGATTCCTTCAATTTGTCTGTCTATCAGTTTGTATGAAAAATTACCCCATGTTTTGTCCCAGGCCTGGAGACTTTGGAGGGATGGAACACCATTGGAGCTAATGGATCAAACTCTAGGAAGATCTTTTCATCGAATTGAAGTCACCCGATGCATCCATATCGGATTATTGTGCGTTCAGGAAGATCCAGCGGACAGACCTATGATGGCAACTGTATTGCTCATGCTTAACAGTTTCTCTGTCACGCTGCCATTACCGAAACGGCCAGCATTCTGCGTTCGAAGCAGAACAATACAGAGTATTTCAGAATTGGGTCAGGAAGCAGTTCAATCTTCAAGCAAATCCGTGCCTTCATCTGTAAATGAAGTTTCCATAACTGAACTCTTCCCTCGTTAGAACAAGTACATTCAATACAATTAAGGCTTATTTATGCTTTAATGATGCTTGTTCTCGAGAAATTTCATATGTACAAAACAATACGGAGCCTCTAGCTCAGTATTGAAAACCTTGTTCAAGGAAAATTGAACATGGTTTTGATTGTGATCCAGCATACCAGAGTTCACTTTGTTAACTATTCCTTTATCTTTTCTAATGATTCATCTTCTTCGACAACTCTTATTCTCCCTCTCTCACTTAATTGTTTACCCCTTTGAGCAAGTCGAATTCAAGTTCAAACTTATTATTTGAATTCAAACTGAACTCAAACTGGCTTTCGTTCAAATTCAGCTTAAATGCATGTTAAGACAAAATTAACATGTATAATTGAGTTGCTTAGAAAGGTAAGTTCAAGCTTAATTAAAAGTTTGAATTCATCCGAAAAATAATTTAATTTTGAGTTCAATTCAAACGGAATTGAATTCAAATATTCGAATAAACTCAAACTTAACACATTTATAAAAATGAGTCTAATCATTAACTTGAATCCAAACTCGAATAATTATGATAGAAACCAACCCTCAAAATATATGTTCTTATATGCATGCAAATCCTTTCTTTAATTTTATTTACACAATGATTCATTAATACTTATCTTAGCAAGAAACCGTAAATTTGTTTTTTTAAGAGAGACATATATAATATAAAATAAAAAAAATTTATTTTTCTTCATTTTTAATGATATTATTTATTATTTTTATCCGTTAAGATTAATCTTATTATATAATTAAGTCGAACTTTAATTAACCTTTATTTAAATTCAGTTTGATTTGAATGAATAGGAGAATCAATCTTGAACCTTTGCTAGAACATGTTTAATTACTGAAATAACCTACAATTAATCTACAGTCCTCCATGCATGCATGGCTGCCTGTTGCAGCCAACTAAACTAATTATATATTTATTAACAAACTAAAAATATTTTGCTCGGACTCCAAGACAGCAACAGTCCCATCAGAAAAATGAAAACTAATCTCAATCTCTGCCTCACCCGCCTTCAAAGATTCAACACCACCACCACCACAACCACCTCCTCCTTTATCGTCCACCTGCCAACCCTCTAAACCCACTTCCATGACCCTCCTCGAGTTTTTTCACGAGGTGTTTCGCTTCATCATGCTCTCTGCTCTTTCAAAAATGCAAACCAATCCAACAACAGCATCAAGGACATCAACGTGCTCTTTATCGTCGTCCTCAATATCCCATGCATATCATTAAAGGATTGTATTAAGTATTGAATGATGACAAACTGATGTACAATTTATAGGTCCAAAGCCTGAGCCCAACATTTTTTCATGAGCTCAGGGTTGAACAAGCCGAACCCAATTTCATACCCTGATTGACAACCCTAACTAGTTGCATGGGCTTGAAAAGGGTCATTCAACAACTCATTTTAATGTTATCATGTCATTGGGTCACAAGAGACAATTATGGGCAACAAATAAAAATCTTAGGCTTTAAGGAGTTCAACTGGGCCTAAATTCCAAAATATGAATGATTTAGCCCAAGCTCAAAATTATTACAATAGGAAGGGTGAATTTGATTTAAGTTGCTCAAATTCAAATTAAATGAGTTAAGCTTGAATTGACTTAAATGAAATCTATACTTTAATTATTTTCGACTATTAGTTTATCAATCTTAAACTCATCTTTTAGATTTGATTTGATCATAGGCTAAACCTTATTCAAGCTCAACTTTAATTAATTATAACCTTGCATAAGACATTTTGTTAAGGTTGATGTTGAGACACATCACACTCTCTATGAGGACTAAATTTAAATCGAACTAAAGTTAAATTTAGGTTTGTTTGAGTTTAGCTTGACTTAAAGTCGAGTTTGGCAAATTTTTATATAGACAAAGTTCAAATTCGAGTTTAATTCGTTACGATAGCAATTTTTTTTTTTTTTTTTTATGTTAAATTTAGCAATCAAATAAGACTATAGAAGTTAGCCCAAATCTTTGGCCTAACAAGGACAAATCATTTTTTTTTAATTAAAGATTTGATTTAAACACCTTCCTTTTATTTTATAATCTGTATATGTTATTATGGTTCTTTGACGAAGTAATTAAGAGTGATAGAGATTTAAAAGTGCAACGTAGAGAGTTTGTAATTCCCACTCATTTTGAGCAGATTTGGTTTTCATTAATTAGGTTAGTTCTACCATATTATGTTGTTTGAGAGGAAAGTTTAGTGGGTGTATCTAATTTCAACGTTTAGATGTTAAATCTCTATATATAATTTTGTACTCCTCAGTTTTATTAGTAGATTGTATTGTTTCCCTTTGCCAATGAACGTAGGCTATGTCAAACCACGTAAATTTGTGTTTTTTTTTTTTTATTTTATTGTTGAATTTGTTTAGCTCAAATAAATTTGTCTTTACCTTAACAAATTAGTATTAGAGCCAATTTTAGCTTATTTCAAGATTAATTATGGCAACAATGAAATTTGACATTAAAAAATATGATCGCAATATCAGTTTTGCTTTGTGGCAAGTCAAGATGAAGGCAATCTTGACATAGAATGAGTTGTAGAAAGCGTTATTGGGAAAAGAGAAAGTACTAACCACGATGACTAAAGATAAGAAACAGAAGATGGATGATAAAGCCATAGTTGCCATTCAGTTATGTTTATCTAATGAGGTTTTATGAGAAGTCATTAATGAAAAGATAACAAAAAATTTATGGACTAAACTTGAGTCCTTATACATAATGAAAAGCCTTACAAGTAAGTTGGTCTCAAAACATAGCTAACACATGCTTAATATGGTAGAAGGTATACCTTCGAAATCTCATATTGATGAATTCAGTTCCATTTTTATGAATTTGAAAAATATGAATATTAAGTATCAAGAAAATAATCTAACTCTTATGTTGCTTTGTTCTTTACCTCCGTCTTATAAGCATTTTAGAGATATTATAATTTTGAGTAAGACTACTCTAGTTTACAGGAGGTTAAATAATCTTTATTTTTAAAAGAGCTTATGGATAGAGAACTTTCATCGAGCCATCATAACAATCCAATAGAAAGTCTAATTGTTAGAGAAAGGACCACTAATAGAGATTCTAATAGCAGCGGTAAACCTAAATCTAAATTATAATCAAAGCATAAAAGTTTGACTTGTAATTATTATAAGAAAAAAGGAAACATTATGGCGAATTGTTTCAAACTAAAAAATAAACATCAAAACAAGGACAAAGATGAAAAGAATCATGAGAAGCTACTTGAAGCCAGTATTATGAAAGGTGAAATGGAGTGTGATGTTCTCTCTGTAATTGAAAGTGTCCCCAAACCTAGGTAAAGATGGATTTTATATTCTGTTTGCTCATATCACATTTGTCTCTATACAAGTTGGTTTTCCATTTATGATTTAATAGATGGTGGAGTGGTATTAATGGGCGATGAAAACCCTTGCAACGTGATTTGGATAGGCACAATAAAAATTAAGATGCATGATGGTATAGTACGAGCATTGACAAAGGTGAGAGATACTTTTGACATGTCAAAGAACCTTATCTCTTTGAGTGACTTAGAGATGAAAAGTCATAACTTCACTAGTGCAATTAGAGTCTTACATATCCTAAAAGGTGCTCTTGTTACTAAGAAGACAAGATGACAGGTAGATTATATGTGTTTGAAGAGCTACTATTATAAGTATAACCACTATCTTTTCATTATCTATGTTAAATTTTGATGTTACTAAATTATGACTTATGAGACTAGGACACATGAGTGAAAAAATACTACATGCATTAAGCAAAAGAGGTATAAAATGTGATTAAAGTACATCAAAATTGGAGTATTGTGAACGTTAAGTTTTTAGCAAATGGAAGAGAGTCAATTTCAATACAACAATTTATAAGACTAAAGACACTCTTGATTATATTTATTTAGATATTTGGGGGCTTGCTCGTGTTCTTTCAAAAGGAGGTGCTCAATATATGCTTACCTTTATTGATGACTACTTCAGGAAGGTATGAGTTTATTTTTTAAAGCATAAAAATGATGTGTTTAATATCTTTAAACAGTGGAAGACTTTGGTAGAAAAGTAAACAGGCCAAAAAATTAAGCGTCTTCTTATTGATAATGGGTTGGAATTATGTGATGGTAAATTTAACAAGTTCTACAATGATGAGGGTATTGTCAAACATTTTACAGTTAAAAGGACCCTACAATAGAATAGTATAATTGAGTGCATGAACAAAATTTTATTAGAGAGAGTCTGCTACATGTTATCTAATTCTAGTTTATCTTTCTGTGTAGGGGCAACTTCAACAATTTGTTGCTCGGTGAATCGTTCTCCATCTATAACCATTGGCTACAAAACTCCAGTGGAGGTACAATCTGGTAAACCTATTGATTATTCTAACTTAAGAATATCTAAATGTTTAGTTTTATGTTTATGTTAATGATGATAAACTAGAATTTAAATCTAAAAAAGGCATATTTATTGGTTATCTTCATGGTGTAAAGGGTTATAAAATATAATATTTTGATTCAAAATCACCTAAATTAGTCATCAATAAGGATGTTGTATTGGATGAGTTTGTTATGTTTTGTAGCGACCCCCGCCCCAGGCTACTGTGCGCTGCGAAAAATACTGTTCATATAATAATAAAATATTCCTGAGACGGGGACCTCTACAGAAAAACTGCTGCTGAAATAAAATTTTCTTTATAAAAGAAACTAATAACATAATTTACTGCGAAAGTAAATTAAATGTAAGCCTGTAAAATCCCAGGCTGCTCATGTATAAAAATAAACTGTCATACAGTGTATACTAATAAGTACTACACACATATATACATGAGAAAACTAAAGCATGCGAGCCAATATGCTATCTGCTGCACCGAGCCGTATCCCCAAAATCTTGCAGCGGTCTCGCTCCAGCTCAGCCTCGAACACTGACCTGCAAAAGGAAACAGGGAAAGGAGTGAGTGACAAAGTCACTCAGCAAGCGTTTCCAAACACCACACTCGCAGGTCAAACAACCGACTACGTGACTGGTCACGTAGAAGATTTCTCACTGAATTCTGCTATGTTTCTGTTCTGTTACAGTTCTGTTTCTGTACATGACATGAAATGTATATGCTGATGTCATGTGTATGCTGAAAACTGTAAAACTCGCCCTTAGGCTTGTTTTTCTGAAAAACTGTCTTTTCTGAAAACTCTTTCTGATTATAAAACTGTGATCCGAAGATCCTGAAAGTATCGTATAGTATATATTGAAAACTGAATCAGAAAGTACTGTATCTGAAAATCTGTCGTGCTGACCAGACTGATGAATACAGGGATTCGACACCCTGGCCGTGTGAGTTCAAGTCCTACTGAATCTACTGAATGCACAACCAGCACTCTCTATTGAGCTTGGTCAGTGACCACGTCCTCTCTAGTGGACGTTGGTTTCCCTCTCTAGCGGGTGTGCGAACTCACAAGCCCCCCCTCGTATTCACCCTATCTGATATATGAAAAATCATATATGTATATATCTGAAAAATCATGCTGTTGGATCCTTGGATCCAGTCTAAAAACATCTGATATGACATGCCGTGCTAATGCTGATAATCATGCATGAAATGTTAATTTTCTGATGTTAATTCTGAGTTTTGTGTGCTTAGAAATGGCTTAGAGTGGCTTAATATTCTTTTAAAAATCATTCTCTGGCTTTTCTTAAGTGCACGGGCGTGTGTTCTGAGGCGCACGGGCGTGTGTCAAGGCACACGGGACCGTGTCCTCATCGTGCAGGTGGGCGTGCAAGCTTCTGGAATTATTTCATGAAAACTGGGCAAGGCACACGGGCGTGCAACAAGGGGCACACGGGCGTGTATTGCACTGCACGGTTGTGTGGCTGCCTTCTCCTTCTTCCCGTGTTCAACGAACACGGGCGTGTGGAATTAGGGGAAAGCACACGGGCGTGTGTGGTCGGGCACACGGGCGTGTGTCTGGGTTTTCAGACGCACACGGGCAGCATGCACGACCGTGTCCCATGCAGAAATGAGGACGCACGGGCGTGCCTCCGGGACGCACGGTCGTGTGCTCGACCCAAAAACTACAGAATACGTTTGGAAATCCAGAAATTCCCACACCAACACTTCCACACTCCAAATCAACAACACATAAACACATACAACTGCTGCTAGCACACATAAAATCATCATATCATCATCTCAAACACGCCACATAACATACATGAAGCATATATCATCTGGAAACAATATATATGCACATAAATCATGGAAAACCACTCAATCATGCCATCATCCATCATAATACAGCTCAAACATGCTGGAAATAACTCATTCAAGCACACATCAAGTTCACATAAGCTGGAAGTAGCCAAACAGGCTCTGAAAACGGCGAGAGAAGTAAGGAAAACACTTACCTCGCGCCATGGAAGCTCAACCTCTATCTCTGGGAGTCTCTGGATCTCTAATCTGAAGCTGGGCTGTTGGGGGATCTCTCTCTGGAACTCTAGGGTTCACTGGAGCTGAAGGAAGAAGAAGAGAAAACTAGAAATAAGCTGGGAGCTGAACTGCGCGCAACTGAAGAAATTAAAACTTATAAATCTAGCTGGGGCAAGACACACGGTCGTGTGTAGTGGAAAATAGCCATTTCCACCCCCACAAGCACAGAAACTACCACTAAGCCCCAAAGGACTTCTAAAATGACTCTTCTACCCCCCTTGAACTCTCAAAAATGACACTCTACCCCTTGGGTCATTACATGTTTCATCCATAAAAGGAGTCTTTCATTTCTTTTGATATAAGTATAAAGGAGTCAGTTAAGCAGGTAGAGTTTAAGGTGGAGCAAGTGACTCCATATGATGAGAATATACAACAAAATCCAACTTAGTAATCTACTCCCATTGAGAAAGAAGTTAAACCATAAGATAAATATAGTATGAGTTCAAAATATTTCAATATCATAATTTGAGTTTGAGTCATGATAGTTCAACTCAAGCTTGTTAAAGAAAAACTGAAAAATAAACTCGAACATATTTAGTTTGAATCTAACCCTAGGAAAAGGGGACTTAAGTGATCATTTTAAAAAACATTAGGTAAATTTTATAATTACATGTCCTATACAAGCTCACACAATATTTTTTTTTAACAAAAATTGGAGTTGTTGAGAAATTAAATTTAAAACAAAGAGCATGACTTAAGATTGTTAATTGGGCCAAACAAGCCCATAGGCTTAATTGTTTGGTCTAAAAAATTTAATTTTAGATCGAATAGAATTTGGGCCTGAAGCAGGTGTAGACAAAAAAAAAAATTATCTTTTAAGTTTTCAAGCTCGGGGTTGAGCAAAGGTTGTTCAAGCCCAAAGTTTGATAAACTTGAAAATTCATTGTAGACAAATGTGCGTTTGTCAAGTTTTTAAACTTGTTAAGAAATTGTAATGGTGTTCTTATAAGTTTTTAAATTTATAAAATAGGCTCAAAATATGTCTAATACAAACTTAGAACACGAAAAATTTTAATAAATCAAATCTAAACAAAAAAATCTTAAGCTTGAATAAGTAAACCCAAAGCATGAACTCAACATTTTTTTACAAGCTCATGCTTGAACAAGCCAAACCAACCTCCGTAGCCCGATCGACTACCCTAGCATGGTTGCATGGGCTTAAAAAGGGCCACTCAACTACTCATTTTAATGTTATCATGTCATTGGGCTACAAATAAAGTTTTTGGGCTTCAAGGGGTCCAACTCAAGCCCAAGTTCCCAAATATGAACTATTAATGTTAAATTTAATCTAAGTTGCTTGAATTTGAATTACATGAATTAAATTGAAACATACTTAAATCAAATCTATAGTTAAATTGTTTTTGAATATTAATTTATTAATATTAAATTAACTGTTTTAAATTTGATTTGGTCACGAGCTAAACCCTACTTAGACTCAACCACAATCGATTATAACCCTACACAAGACTTTTTGTTAAGGCTGATATTGTGACTCATCACACTTTCCATGATAGAAATCTTGGTGAAGAAATCTGGGTATTCACAATCAAACCCTAAATCTCTTAATTTATAATATAAATAAATAAATAAACCTTAACTAGACTTATCTATGTTTTTGTAAAAATAATAATAATAAAATAAAAAATAATTCAATTGTCACATCATCATCTTCAAAGATTTCTGTCAATATTTTAAAAAATTTTAAATACATCTTTGCCTTATCATCATTTTCTTCGGAAAAATATTATTGATTTGTATCAGCTATATGTATCGAATCGTACAATACATATATTGTGTCATATTAATTTTTGATATACTTTAATATATATAAGACCCGCCGCCACAAATACCCCTGCTGCTGAATACTGTATCTTTATTTTATTAATAATCTGATAATTTGGGTACCCGCAACGGGAATCCTACGAAAATAAAATCCTACTGCTGCTATACATCACATCTGAACACAAACGGAAGCTGAAATACAAACTGAATTGTCAATGGGCCCAAACTAGCATTTTTTATATATACAACTGTTGTTTACATGGTTCTTTACATCTGAATACATGTAAAACATTTACAAGACCCATCAGGTCCAAAACTGAAAGAAAATACAACTGAAACTGTGTGTGGGGTCCTCTCTCGCAAGCCTCAATCCACCCGCTCCTCGCCAGCAGCCAACTGACCTGAAAAGGAAGGAAGAAGGAAGGGGATGAGTGATAAAGATCACCCAGTAAGCATTCCTTACTTCCCTCGCCCAAGCAAGCAACAAACACAACACACATACCTGGCCTCGGCCCTAATCATATATCTAGTCGCTTGCTGACGCTGAAACTGATTACTGGATTATCTGATTATTAATTAGCCATGCCATGATGTGGATGTCATGTCATGCTAAACTGGAAACTGAAAATGACTGATGATGCATGCATCTGAATCTATATCTGTATGTACCCGAAGGTACCTGCTGTGCTAATCAGGCTGATGAACACAGGGATTCGACATCTTGGTCAAATGGGCTGGACATTCTAGCTACTGGCTAGAAAACTGAAAATGAAATACTGTTGGACAATCTGACTGGTGTCAGAAAGTTGAATCCCACAGATGCCCCATCAAGTTCACCCAAAACTGTAACCCGTATATCGGGTTCTGAATGCTGAACCCTACTGGATTCGGATCCCTTGATCCGTTGTTAAGCTACATGACATGCTATGGTATGCTCATGCAGTATTATTATCTGAATTTGGGCTTATCTGATGATTATTAGCCTTTAAATTAGGTTTTCCATGCTTAATTATCTATTTTTTGAAATTTCTGGAAATTCTGGCTGACGCACGGGGGTGTGAGGAAGACACACGGTCGTGCAAGACGCACACACGACCGTGCTGGACAAGGGCACACGGGCGTGTGCCCAGGCGCACGGGACCGTGCGCTGACCGTGTGACAGATAGTGCACACTTTTGGAAAATCTGGCCATTTCACTGAAAACTCAAGCACATGGCCGTGTCCCTCAGGACACATGGGCGTGTGTCTACATTCCTGGTCGTGCGCACTTCGTGCACACAATCGTGCCCTTACAGAAACCAGGACACACAGGCATGCTTCTGCGGGCACACGGGCGTGTGTCTGGTTCTGCAATAGCGAAGCTCACTTGGAAATGCAGAAAAACTCATCCAAACACATTCATTTTACAACCAAACTCAAATTAACTGAAAACATGCATATTAGACATTCCAACAAACATGCAAATCACTTCAATTTCATCATTCATCCACTACTACTGATTCCACCATGGAAACATCTCGTTTTTCTCACTAACAGACACACAAGCAAGGCAAGTATGCATTTTGGGTGGGAATCATCATTTAAAGCCTCATATCATCATCATGGAAACAAACAAACATACACATCATGCTGAAAATGGAAATACACATTTCTAACATCATCACACATCAAAATGCAAGCTGGGAACACTGGAAGAAGTAAGAGAAAACTTACCTCTTGACATGGCTGCTGGAAATCTTTCTGTCAAGCTAATCTCTGGTTTCTCTAGCTGGATTGGGAGCTACTGGAAGCTGGATCTCTACTCTAGGGCTGGGAGCTACTGAAAACAAAGAAACTTAAGCTGAAATAGGAAACTGCTGGGTGAGAAATCTAATAAATTTCCCGTCTCTCTCTCACTAATCCCACCTGCACGGGAGTGCACCAGGGAAAATGAATATAATTCATTTTCCGCGCTTCGCATGATTGAAACCTCCCTAAAGGATTCATACGAAGGCCACACAACTTTGAAAAACTTACTAACTCACCCCTGAACTCTCCTAGACTCCTAATCTATTCCTGAATTTCATTTCTAACCTCATAACTCTACCCCTAAGAGCTTTTCTAAATCTGGGATGTTACAATATATGCATTATTATTTATTTATATTGAATCACAATTTACCATACCTATTATATATTGTACAATACAAATAACTATGTTTATTATTGTCTATCAATGGAATTTCCACTTTTGGAAAATTTCCAACATCCATACAAAAAAAAAAAAAAAAAGTCAATAATTTTTTTGACCTAATCTTAAAAGAAAAAAAAGTTTGAAAAAAAATTCTAAACCAAACTAAAATTTTTGTCAAGTTTGAATTATGATTTGAATCAAGTAAAAATCATTGACTTCCAAATATTTCATATTTAATTAATAATTATTGAATTATAATTGTTTAAAACATGAAATAAACATGTAAAATAAATATAAAATACATATATAATAAACATATAAAGACAAAATGAATATGTAAAACAAGTAATATACTCAATTGATTATTAAAAAATTCATTATATATAATAAAAATTATATTTAATAATTTATATTTAATAATTTGGTTTAAAAACTGCACAAATTACAATTAAAATCATAAATTAATTTTCTAAAATTTATCAATTGAAATTAAATTGTTTTATAAACCAAATTAAATCGTAATTTTCAAATAGTTCAATTTAATTTTACGATTTGAATGAAATTATGCACACCTCTATCAACAATTAATCCCAATAAAAATATTAAACTTGATTAGAGATGGATTTGAGTCAAACCAACTTAGTTTAACTTGATATGTGGCTCAGATAAGCTGAACTCAAATTGAAAAAAGGTTAACTCGTTAGGGTTATGCCTTTACGAGTCCTTAGTGGATTGACTTGGGTCATGCCTTTATGAGTCTTTATTGGGTTGACTTGGGTGTTTTTATGATAGACTTTTTATTTTATATTTTTAAATTTTAATTATTTACTATTTTTAACAAGTTATGTTAAGCCAGCTCGCAAGTCGATTTAAACTCCTTGACATTTCTAGTTTGAATAAGTCAAATTTGAATTTAAATTTATTATTATTTATAAAACACTTTTGAATTCACTCCAAAGCTCGATCCCAAATTCCATGAGCTAGAAAACTTTTAGGGGTTTGGACCCACCTGAGAGATTTTATTATTTGCTCTATTTAATAATATTTATAATTAGATTTGATTTGACTAAGCTTAAATAAAATTCAATTCGAGATTAATTTTATTTTAAAAGAGTCAATTCGAGATTAATAAATTGAGATTAACTGTACTTTACACAATGGGTATATGCGAACGCTAATGTTTAAAAAAGAATAAAATATTTTTTTATTTAAAATAAAATGATTTAATTAATTTTCCCTAAATATATTTGGATCTAGTCAAAATTGCTTCACTCCCGTCTCCGTCAAACTCTCTGCCTCCTTATGGACACTCACTGTTCAAACTCGTTGAATGTGGAAACATCAAAGTCTTCTAATTGAATGACATGGAAACAAAATCCCTTCACGTAATTTTTGGGCTGGAGAATTCATTGGCCAGCCTGCCATGGTAGTCAAGTCAACTCCTCATAATCTTCAAGTTGGGGCAGTTATATTCTGGGGGGGCTTAATTTACTTGCCATTGGAATTGCATGATCAGAACCAGAAATCAAGCACTATGGCTTCTTCACTTTGGCTAGAAATTTTCATCCTTTCAGCCATTGTTGCGCTCATTATTCCTTCCAAAATCACAGCCCAACAACCCACGTATCGCTACCACATGTGCACAAACACCGCAAATTTCACTGCTAATAGCACCTTCTCAACAAACCTCAATGCCACTCTCTCTTCTCTCCTCTCAAATGCCACCCTCAGCAGTGGCTTTCACAACGCCAGCAGTGGGGGTGGCCTGCAGGACCCTGACACGGCCAATGGCATCTTTCTTTGTAGAGGGGACATCTCTCAAAGTTTATGCCAAACTTGTGTCAAGGCCTCTAGTGAAGATCTCATAACCCGTTGCCCAAACCAGAAGGAGGCTATTATATGGTATGATGAGTGCATGTTGAGGTATTCAAACAGGTCTATTGCCGCAGTTAAGGAAGAGCAGCCTACTGTTTATCTGTGGAACCCAAACGATGTTGCAAATCCAAGCCAGTTTAATGAGACTCTGGCCGGTTTGATGAACAGTTTGGAGAATGCGGCTGTGGATTCTAGAAATTTTTTTGCAGCTGAAGATGTGAATTTCACAACTTTTAATAGGCTATATGGGCTTCTGCAATGCACTCCTGATATTGTTTCATTAGACTGCAGGGTGTGTTTGGCTAATTGTATCACAGAGATTCCTAGTTGTTGTAATGGGAAGCAAGGAGGTAGAGTTTATAAGCCCAGTTGCAACATCAGGTTTGAAAGTTACCCCTTTTACACTGAAGCCTCTCAACCACCGCAATCTTCTCCGACAAACACCACTCCTCCGCCATCACCTTCACCTCCACAACCACCAGCAACATCGACAAATTCCGGAGGTAATCATTTGATGCAGCAAATGTATTTATGTAACTCCCTCAAACATAATAAAAGATGGATTAATAGTTTGTGAATTCATTGTTCTCTGTGCAGGAAATAGAAGTATCTCCTCACAGACAATTATCGCAATTACAATTCCTACAGCCCTTGTTTTCATAATAATTTTGTCCGCTTCATGCCACTGCCTCATTAGAAGAAAAAGGAACGAAGCTTTAAGTGAGGGAAACGGTACTATAAAACAGAACTCAACACAACGATTAAGTAGACAATTTTGTTTTAACTATTATTTTTAATGTTGATTAAACAATAATCTGGTGGGATCATTGATTAACTGATCTGAACACCGGTTGACCTGGACCGACTTCTTCATCAGGCCAATAGATAAAACTAACTTAGATTTTCATTTGGTATAATATTCAGGTGGAAATGAAATTTCGGTGGTGGAATCTTTACAATTAAATTTGCATTCCATTATAGCTGCCACAAGCAATTTCTGTGAAGGAAAAAAGATTGGTGAGGGTGGATTTGGCAGTGTGTACAAGGCAAGTTCCCTTTTTTCTTTTTATCCAGGAGATCCAACCAACTGAACCAGTCAAAAAGGCTTCATAATGATAATGATGTATATGTCTTCAGGGTACGCTTCAGAATGGACAGATGGTAGCTATTAAGAGGCTATCAGAAGGCTCAGGCCAAGGTTTAGAAGAATTTAGGAATGAGGTTGCTTTGGTAGCCAAGCTTCAGCACAGAAATTTAGTGAGGTTACTGGGATTTTGTGCTGAAGAAGGGGAGAAAATACTTGTCTATGAATTTGTGCCCAACAAAAGCCTTGATTACATCCTTTTCGGTTTGAAGCTCTTCCTTTACAACTTCATAAAATAAGAATTTCAATGTGTTATCTCACAGCTGAAGAAGCTGTATGATTTTGATGGATGTTTGTGCAGATCCTGAAAAACAAGGGCAATTGGATTGGTCAATGCGTCACAAGATTATAGAAGGAATTGCTCGAGGACTCCTGTATCTGCATGAGGATTCCAGGCTCAGGATTATACATCGTGATCTAAAAGCTAGCAATGTTCTGTTGGATGAGGATATGAACCCGAAGATAGCTGATTTTGGCATGGCAAGGATTTGTAGGGTGGATCAAAGTCAAGGAAATACAAGCAGAATTGTTGGCACATAGTAAGATTTAACACCAAATTTATAATATTTTATTACATGACAACGTTAGACATATCTCACGTTGATCAAAGGCTAAATAGTTTGTGAGTTTCTAAAGGTCAAGATGCGTTTTAAATTGCAAATCTCAAAATCAAAACACAATGTTACTATTAATCTAACCTCCTACTGATGTATAAATGGTGCTACATTTCAGTGGTTATATGCCTCCAGAGTATGCATTGCATGGAGATTTTTCGATCAAGTCAGATGTGTACAGCTACGGAGTTTTAATACTAGAGATCATAAGCGGCCAAAAAAACAGTTCTTTCTATCAATCAGATTATGCAGAGGATCTCCTGAGCTATGTAAGCTACAAATTCAGATTCCTTCAATTTGTCTATCAGTTTGTATGAAAAATTACCCCATGTTTTGTCCCAGGCCTGGAGACTTTGGAGGGATGGAACACCATTGGAGCTAATGGATCAAACTCTAGGAAGATCTTTTCATCGAAATGAAGTCACCCGATGCATCCATATCGGATTATTGTGCGTTCAGGAAGATCCAGCGGACAGACCTATGATGGCAACTGTATTGCTCATGCTTAACAGTTTCTCTGTCACGCTGCCATTACCGAAACGCCCAGCATTCTGCGTTCGAAGCAGAACAATACCGAGGATTTCAGAATTGGGTCAGGAAGCAGTTCAATCTTCAAGCAAATCCGTGCCTTCATCTGTAAATGAAGTTTCCATAACTGAACTCTTCCCTCGTTAGAACAAGTACATTCAATACAATTAAGGCTTGTTTATGCTTTAATAATGCTTGTTCTCAAGACATTTCATATGTACAAAACAATACGCAGCCTCTAGCTCAGTATTGAAAACCTTGTTCTAGGAAAATTGAACATGGTTTTGATTGTGATCCAGCATACCAGAGTTCACTTTGTTAACTATTCCTTTTTCTTTTCTAATGATTCATCTTCTTCGACAACTCTTATTCTCCCTCTGTCACTTAATTGTTTACCACTTTGAGCAAGTCGAATTCAAGTTCAAACTTATTATTTTGAATTCAAACTAAACTCAAACTGGCTTTCATTCAAATTCAGCTTAAATGCATGTTAAGACAAAATTAACATGTATAATTGAGTTGCTTAGAAAGGTAAGTTCAAGATTAATTAAAAGGTTGAATTCATCTGAAAAATAATTTAATTTTGAGTTCAATTCAAATATATGTTCTTATATGCATGCAAATTCTTTCTTTAATTTTATTTACACAATAATTCATTAATGCTTATTTTAGCAACAAAGAAAATTTATTTTTCTTCTTTTTTAATGATATTATTTATTATTTGTATCAGTTAAGATTAATCTTATTATAGAATTAAGTCAAACTTTAATTGACCTTTATTTAAATTCGGTTTGATTTGAATGAATAGGAGAATCAATCTTTAACCTTTGCTAGAACATGTTTAATTACTGAAATAACCTACAATCAATCTACAGTCCTCCATGCATGCATGGCTGCCTGTTGCAGCCAACTAAACTAATTTAAATATTTATTAACAAATTAAAAATATTTTGTTCGGACTCCAAGACAGCAACAGTCCCATCAGAAAAATCAAAACTAATCTCAATCTTTGCCTCCCCCGCCTTCAAAGATTCAACACCACCACCAACACAACCACCTCCTCCTTCATCGCCCACCTGCCAACCCTCCAAACCCACTCCCATGACACTCCTCGAGCTTTTTCATGAGGTGTTTCGCTTCATCATGCTCTCTGCTCTTTCAAAAGTGCAAACCAATCCAACAACAGAATCAAGAACATCAACGTGCTTTTTATCGTCCTCCTCAATATCCCATGCGTATCATTAAGGAATTGTATTGAATGAATATTATTGACAAACTGATGTACAATTTATAGTATTACATAATAGACCGAAATGGAATCCTAATGCACAATGAATCAAAATCATATCAAACCAGGATAGAATCAGAATCATATCTAAATTGTAATCAAATCAACATATTATATTTTATTTAACACTCCCTCGCAATTGTAGCGAGAGCTCTTGAAACTGCAATTGGAGACGTAATAAAAGAAGGTGCTCGCAAGACAACCCTTTGGTAAATCTATCTACTAGCAGGGAAACTATAGGAACATGTTGAAAATGAAGAGCCCCAAAAGAAACCAACTCATGAATGAAATGAAGATCAATGACAGTATGTTGAGTGCGCGCATGAAACACAAAATTGACAACCATACGTAGAGTATAATGATTGTCACAAAGTAGAAGTAGAGATGAGGGTAGAGGAATGTCAGGCTTACGTAAAGGATAAAAAACCATTGAACATCAACAACAACATGGGTGAGAGCGTAATACTCAAACTCCAACAACTTGTTTCTTGGCAGTCCAGCAAACCAGGTTGCAACTGAGAAAAATGCAACCAGCAGTCATAAAGCGTTGTGTGTGTACATTTTCAACATCGAAAAAACCAGTAGATGAAGGCTAGTCACAATGGAAGGTCAGACCATGAAATAGGGTGCCCTTAATATACTAAAAATACACTTGACTGCATGCATATCCTAGTGAGTAGGATAAGATAACCGTTAGACAACCTGTTTACATCAAAGGCAATATCACTCTTCGGGTAAAAAGTCATATTTCAAAACTGAAGGGTACAAGAGGATATTAACTCTCTGATAGCAAGAAGAATTGTAGTATATATTGAATGAATATCTTTGACAGACTGATGTACAATTTATAGTATTACATAATAGACGGAAATGGAATTGTGATATACAATAAATTAGAATCATATTAAATCATAATCGAATCATATTAAATCAAGATCAAATCATATTGAATCTGAATCATAATTAAATCAAAATGTAATAGTTTATTTAAGAATTATTACTACAACTCGATAGATCCCCACCACAGCAAAGCAGTCAACAACTACTTTGAGTTCGTCAAGAGGATGGCGTTCAGTGAAAATTATGATGATAATGGTGATGATCAGAGTCGTGAATCGATTGCCATTATCAGCTCCAATATTATTTTGAATAGAAAAACCATATATATATATATATATATATATATATATATATATATATATATATGTATAGTTAAAACATCATTGTTATATGGCTTTTGATGAATTTAAATTTAAAATTTTAATTATGGTTTTTGGTTTTTGGTAAAGTGGTTTGTTTCCTACAGGAATAAAAATAGATTTCAAATTTTCTATGTTTAACATTTTATAAATAAATTTGTGACAACAATTTAAATTCAATTCTACAAACATATAAGGTAATGTTACTCCATATATAAAGGACATTACCCCCAAAATGACCGATTTGGAAGGGTAATATTTCAAATAAATATAAACTCCTTGGGATTAAATTATAAAGAGTAATGTTATAGGTATCTAATTTTGAGTATTCAATTAAGTATTTAGATAATATGTCATCATATAATTAAGTTTTATATTTATTTGTGATTCAAAATTACTAAATCAAATAATAATATATTATTTGTACACATAATTATTGCACATAGTTTTATTGAATTATAAAAAGATGGGTTAGTGGATTAATCGTTTGTTCAATCTAGGTTTAATGGACGTGATGACGAAAAAATTAACCCACTACCTCTTGATTCTCATAAATTTTGAATTTCTGGTTCTAGTCTAAAAAAACAACCCTAATCTAAAAATAACATTTAGGCCCCGATGATCATGTAATTTTATCATTATCTTTTATATCATTAACATATTCAATTAACAACTATTGGGTTCGGGTGCAACTGTCCATGACAATTATTGACGATCGGAGTGGAAGTAATTACCAGTTGGACACATATTTAAGTGTCTCATAATTGTCACAAAAAAAAAAGAAAGAACACATATTTTCTCCTCCTAGAAAGAATGCGATATTGGCAGCCTTCCAAGATATGTAAAATCCAAAAATAAAGTAGAAGACAAATTGTGTTATGAAAATAATTAATTTTGGATCACTTTAGTCGCTTCTTGGATTAATCCAAGTGAAGGAATCGAATTCGGATACACAATTTACTAAATTCATATTTTACATAATTGAAAATTTAAATCTAACATTGGTATCAAAGCCTAGGGTTATTTTTTATTGCAATTTATAAAATTAGAAATTGAATTACATTCAAATTAAATTTGATCAAATTTCTTAAGATTGGACTTACAAACATGTTAGGATGCTTATCTGGATACTTAGTTCATGAAATCGCAATAAAATTTTGTTGGAATCGTCAAAAAATCGAGACTTGAGGCGTCACCTTCTTTTTGCAATTTCACTGGATTTTGAAGAATTGAACGCATAAAAAAGTTATGGTTTGTCATTTATGTCGGTTCTAATTGGGTTAGAAAAACCTAATTATCCGACTCATTTGGTCAATGAGTTGTCCAAACCCATTGGTCAATAGGTCGACTTGACCAACCAACTAGTTGACCCAAATCAATTAATGCATATCAAGTCAATTGACTGGTCAACAATTGTCAATCAATGACTAATAATTGGTCAAAGGTCAGATTCTCCCGACATGTGACAATGCTTGAAGCATTGTTATGGCACACGATTACATGTGGAGCACTATCACAACACGTGACAAAGCTTGGAACATCATTTTGTCACATGACAACATTATTTTGGTGCGTAAAAGCACGTGAAGCACTATTTTGGAAAGTTTAAGCATGTGAAACATTTTTTTGATGCATGGAAAGCCTCTATCGATGCATGACAATGTGTTTAAGCTTAGACCAATGAGTGGACTCAAATCATATAGGTCCTATGATGCATTTGAGTGAGTGTAACCTCTTTTCAGCTTATGTTATCTCATAACAATGTTTCTAGACCTATATTTCAATAATGCATTACTAATTAACTTGTTATGCATATGTAATTTTTGTTTTTGTCCATTTTCCTTTATAGAAACAATATGTTGACTGATGACCATTACCTGAATATAAGATGAGACCATCTGATAGTCTAGGGGCCATGTTGGAATTCTATATTATAAATTTTAAGACTTAAAAAAACGTAACATACTCTTAACTAATAAAAAGATGATAACTAGTCTACTTAAGTCCATGTCTAACCATTAGAACCTTGCGATACATATAATCTTATTTGGGACAAGAACATAAAGATTTTTGGGGGATTATGGAGAAGGATTACAACTTTTTAGGGAGCAACGAATAGTAATAAATGTGAGAAAATCCATAACTTTTAGTCTATTTCCAAATCAATATAATGCAAGACATATAGGTGATTACAAATAATTCAAGAACTTATTTATAGATAAACTGACTCTAAGAATTATATGGGATGATGAACTTGTTTTTCTTAATATTAAATGGAGAACAAGATATTGATATGAAGATTGGTTGACTTAATAGATGTTTTTTTACTTTAAACACTATGAGTCTCGATATAAGGGTTGTTTTGTAGATAGTCCTAGTCATAGTTTAAATGATTAAATGACATGTGTATATAATTACATTTATTGGAATGTTATATTTAGTGGATGATATTGTATTTTATATAATATATCGAATACTTTTTTATTTGTTTATTGAATATTTATAATACTATTTGCGAGAATTCATTGATTGGTAGAGTTTAATGAAATTGTTATCCATAATTAATATTAGAGCAATTAGATTAGATTTATAATATCAAACATTTGAAACGTGAAAGATGATTTGGAACATTGTAACCTTTCAATTCTATGTTTGATATGAGATATTGTATAGTTTAATACATGATTATGACAATAGACATGTGTATATGTATGTGTGTGTGTGTGTGTACACACACGTTGGTTGTGTTTGATATGCCTCTATAGTCTTAAAAACTAAGACATCCATAAACATTATTGTTGATTTGAACAAGCGAGAGAAAACGAATGAGGATAATTGTACTATATGACACTTAAAGATGTATTATGTCTTAGATGAGCAAGAGACCTTAAAAGCTATAAATCAGGTTATTGATGAGCATAAATGGATTTATGTAGGCATTTATACAAAATTTAAAATGAAAAGGATAAATACATGCAAATTTCTTTTGTGAGGTGGTCAAGTATTATACCGACGTAAAGTTTTATTTGACTGAAACATTTGACGAAATTTGGTCTTTGTGTTTGTTCTACTCACAATTGATATATAATTTAGATTTCACTGGGAATATTATTAAACTTTATTCCAGTACCAACTTTTGTGGATTTGTTTTATGTTAAATAGTTTTATGATGATGGACGCCTTATATTATGATGATGATGATAATGTTAGTTTTTCATTTATGACTCCCAATAATGTGGATGTAGATACAAATATATGGCATGTTAGATTAGGACACATTGGTCAACGAAGAATGAATTGATTAGCCTGTGAAGGA
The DNA here is from genome assembly GCA_026122585.1 of Anacardium occidentale. NCBI lineage: Eukaryota > Viridiplantae > Streptophyta > Magnoliopsida > Sapindales > Anacardiaceae > Anacardium > Anacardium occidentale. The sequence continues at coordinate 137,088 of JAJEJH010000283.1, forward strand.
CTATTAAGATCGATCACAAAATTAGATCCATTTGTATATAAATATAGATTAGCAAGAAAAACTACTAAGAAACCATTTGGTAATGCTATTAGGGTTCAACTTCCTTTGCAACTTATACACTCTAACATTTGTGGTCTTAAATGTTAAGGCAATGCATGATGTCTTATATTTCATTACTTTTATAGATGATTATACATAATTCGGTCATGTCTATTTGATCTCTCATAAGTCATAAGCAATAGATTATTTTAGATGTTATATAAATGAGGTTGAAAATCAATTAAACAAAAACATAAAAGTTTTTAAGAATTGATCTAGGTCATGAATATTTGTTTGACGAGTTAAAAGAACTATGTAATGAAAAATGGATAATATGGTAACCAACAATTTTAATAACTTCACAACGAAATAGTGTAATTAAGAGGAGGAATATAACTACATTGGAGTTAGTTAGGTCAGTGATGGCATAGGCAAATCTACCAATACAAGGGTGATGCACTATTATCTATTGCCTACATACTTAATCATGTGCCTTCTAAATTAGTTGTTTTCACTCCTTATGAGTTATGGATTGGTAGAAAACCTTATTTAAGTCATTTGCACCCTTAGGGATTAGCTGCATTTATGACTCCTACCATAAATTTGGAAAGTTAGGACCAAGAGAAAAGAAATATGTCTTCATAAAATATTTTGAGCACTCTATAAGGTATATGTGTATTCAGGAGGATTTCAATGGAAGAATAACTAAAATTAAACCTAAACATGATACAATCATAGAAGATGTTTTTCTTAATAGAGGTGAGATTGATAAAGGTATTCATCAATATGAGATAGAAGAGAATAAGGAATAGATACTTTTCAATGACCAATAGTTGAGTTTGAAGAGGTAGTAACTTTACCTATTTTGGATAGGGGGAGTAATGAGAACTTGTCGAATCCATCTCAATTAAGTGAGAGCAATGAGATTAAGCTCCAACCTATTTTAAACAATGATAGCAATGATCCTCAATTGTGTAAGAGTGAGGATCCAAAATATCTAACATTTCATAATTGAAAACAAGGTTTTTATTATCACTTCTCAAGATGACGAAGAACCTAAGACATCAAAAAAGGTCTTTCATCCCCTAATATAGAAAAGTAGTATAAGGCATTAGAAAAAGAAATAAAATCCATGTCTAGAGTTTGGTTAACTTACTATTAGGTCAAGAACCCATTGGGAACAAGTGGATTCTCAAAATCTAATGTAAGGCAAATAACTCAACAAATAGATATAAAGTTCACCTTGTGGTAAAAGACTATACTTAACATGATGGCATAAATTATAAAGAAAATTTTTTGTCAATTGTGAGATTTACTTTAGTTTGTTTGATTTTAAATGTCGTAGCACATTTGGATTTAGAGTTGCATAACAATTTTCCTTAATGGAGAATTTGACAAAGAAATCTATATAAGACAACATATAGGTTTTGTTATGAAAGGCCAGAAGCATAAAGTATGCAAGCTTCATAGATCGAAGTATGATCTGAAATAGTTATTCAAACAGTGGTATTTAGAATTTCATAAAGCTATAATGTTTTATGATTTTAAGATGATTTAACAAAACCATTATGTCTATGTGAAAAAGTTTGATGACAAGTCTGTAATTCTATCGCTTTACGTAGATGATATGTTGATAATTGAAAACAATTTAGCGTATATGATAACCATTAAAGCTAGGTTATCTATGAATTTTGAAATGAAGGATATGGGTTGGGTAAATTACATATTAGGAATTAAAATCATAAGAAATTGTTCATAGAAACTTTTAGCTCTGCCACAAGAGTATTATTTTAGTAAACAACAAACCCATTGATACTCTTGTATTAAAAGGTGAATTGCTGAGTCAAGATATGCATCCTAATATTCAAGACAAGAGAAATGAAAAGTCTCTAATACCTTGTTCAAATACTATTGAAAACCTTATGTATACTATGATGTGTACTTGCCCAAACATTTTTTTTCTTGGTTGTCAAGTTAGTTGAAATCAATTGAACCTTGGTAAAAAAACATTGAAAGGCTATCAAAAAAATATTAAGATAACTGAAAGGAATTATGGATTATTGTTTGTGTTATCAAGGATTTGATTTGCATTTGGTTTGCTATTCAAATGTCAATTGGGGAGGTGATTTAAACCAATGCAAATCCAATTTTGGTTATGCATTATTACTACAAAAGGGCATCAAATCTTTAGACTAGTAAGAAATAGATATGTATGGCATTTATCCATACTGGAGGCCAAATTTATAGTATGTTTAGTTGTTATGCAAGAAGTTGTTGGTTGGTTAAAAATATTGTTTATGAATTTGGATATAAAAGATAATATTGCTAGGCCAATAATTGTTCATTATGATAATCAAGTTATGATAGCTTTAACCAAAAACCCTAAATTTCGTAGTGGAAACAAACATATTGACATGAGACATAATTTCGTAAGAGACATCATCCCATAGAAAGGAGTGAGTGTACAATATATCTTTACACATAAACTGGTTGTTGATTCTTCAACTAAACATATTCCAAGAGATTTGTATATTACACATGTTGAATCTCTTGGATTGCATAGATTGTAATTGATAAGTTGTTGAGCTTATACTTATGACACAACATTGAAAACCATGAATTAAAAGTCATTTTATCTTTGAATTTGCATCTCTGAATTATTAGTGTTTCACTCTATGCACATCATTTTGTTTAAAAGCTAAATAAGATTACAATGTCATGTAAGTTACAAATTAGATCACTCACATGAGCAGTCACCTTCAACATTGTAGGAGCTAGAAAAGATAAGACATATTTCTTTAGAAAAGAATTATTAAAGTTGAAATATCGTCTTGATGATTAGTTAAGATGAGGTCATAGATAGAGATATTTGATAATGATTACTTTGGACTCCCCACATCCAAAGAACTTGTGAATGCCAAATATGAGTTCTTAATAAATATTTGCTAGTTTGGGGATATTTAAGAAATCAAGATAGGTGCTAGATATAGCAACTAAACTTAGATTTGTGTGGTGTTTGTATATGACATTTATAGAGAATGTACATTGTAGCACATGTTTCATGTCACATGTGCATAGTTGACCAATAAAAGAAGTGAATGAATCCCTACTTCCTCACCATGTGAGACTTTAGAAGGTTTATCTCATGTTGGTTCTTTTATACTCTTTACTATTATTCAATATTTATTCTTAGTGTTCATTGTTTTAGCTTGTCAAACTATGGCTATGTATGATTCGGTCTACAGAACATGACTAAAAAAATAGTTAAGTTTGAATTGAGAATTTCGAGTAAAAGAGAAAGACTTCTTTTTTATATGTATCCATTAGCCAATTGATCTTATCGATCATATGTGAGCTATGATTTGATCATAGATACATAAAAAGATAACACAATTATTTCGAAGAATTAGATAGATTGGTTTTATCAAGCAAGTCTAAGATACAACGAAACTGACATTTTATTTTTCCTATGGGTTGAAGAAACTATACTATTCCTACAAAATGAATAGTAATAAACTCTGAGGTACAAGTTGCTTACAAGGTTGCACGACACATTTGAAAGTATGAAATATATTGTTGTTTGGATTCTTGTGTCTAAGCATATGGTTTGGATCTTTTATTGTACGTGAGTGGAAGATGGGCTTAAAATCACTCATGACGAGTTGACTCAACCCTTTGAACAAAAAACTGCCCATGGCAATTATTGGCGATTGGAGTGGAAATTATTGGCAATTGGACACACATTTAAGTGTCTCATAGCTATCATAAAAAAGAAAGGACTTAGATTGTCTCCTCGTAACAAAAATGCAATATTGGCAACCTCCCAAAATAAGCAAAATCTAGAAATAAAGTATAAGACAAATCATGTTATGAAAATATTTAATTTTAGATCACGTTGGTCACTTCTAAGTAAAGTATAAGACAAATCATGTTATAAAAATACTTAATTTTGAATCACGTTCGTCGCTTTTCGAATCAATCCAAATGAAAGAATTGGATTCAGATATGCAATTTATTAAATTCGTATTTTACAGAATTAAAAATTAAATTCAACTACATTATTTAGATGTTTAGATTGTGTAGAGGTAAGACGATGATAATTCAATTATGGTCACAAATTTCCCTTGTGTCTCCATCAAGTCCCTGTCTTCTTGACACTTTGGACTTTTCCAAACCAGTGAATGTTTAAACATCAAAGTCTCTTAATTGAATGGCGTGGAAACCAAATTCCTTTACTTGATTTCTGGGTTAATACTGGAATTTGTATTCAAATGAAATCACCAAAGTATCTATTGTGGATGATAAGAGATACCATTCAAACAGAAAATTTTGGAATAGAACTTTAAATACTTTTCATTTGGAATCAAACTTTGAACACTTTTATTTTGAAAGCAAAGTTTATATAGTTGGTCTGGAGAATTCACTGGCCTGCCTGCCATGGGAGTCAAGTCAACTCCTAATAATCTTCAATTTGGGGCTGTTAGATTATTGGTTATGGGGGGGCTTAATTTACTTGCCATTGGAATTGCATGATCAGAACCAGGAAGCAAGCATCATGGCTTCTTCACTTTGGGTAGAATTATTTATCCTCTCAGCCATTGTTATGCTCATTATTCCTCCCAAAATCACAGCCCAACAACCCGTGTATCGCCGCCGCAGGTGCACAAACACCTCAACTTTCACTCCAAATAGTACCTTCTCAACAAACCTCAATGCCACTCTCTCTTCTCTCCTCTCAAATGCCACCCTCAGCAGTGGCTTTCACAACGCCAGCAGTGGGGTGGCCTGCAGGACCCTGACACGGCCAATGGCCTCTTTCTTTGTAGAGGAGACATCTCTCCTAGTTTATGCCAAACATGTGTCAAGGCCTCCAGTGAATATATCATAACCCTTTGCCCAAACCAGAAGGAGGCCATTATATGGTATGATGAGTGCATGTTGAGGTACTCAAACAGGTCAATTTTCGCAGTTAAGGAAGAACAGCCTACTGTTCATCTTTGGAACTCAAACAGTGTTATAAATCCAAGTCAGTTTAATGAGACTCTGGCCAATTTGATGACCAGTTTGGTGAATGAGGCTGTGGGTTCTAGCAATTTCTTTGCAACTGAAAAAGTGAATTTCACAACTTATAGTAGGCAATATGGGCTGGTGCAATGCACTCCTGATATTGTTTCATCGGACTGCAGGACGTGTTTGGCTAACTGTGTCAGTGAGATTCCTAGTTGCTGTAATGGGAGGCCAGGGGGTAGAGTTTATAAGCCCAGCTGCAACATCAGGTTTGAAGTTTACCCCTTTTACACTGAGGCCTCTCAACCACCGTCATCTCCTCCTACAAACGCCACTCCTCCACCATCACCTTCATCTTCACCGACACAAGCAAACTCGACAAATTCCGAAGGTAAGCATTTGATTTAGCAAATATACGTAAGTAACACCTCTAGGCAAATTCACTTGTAAAGTCTAACAACAAAATTCTGACAGATTGTTATTGGATCCTAATATTACAAATAGTATCAGAGCTACTACGAGTGTAGTTTTTAATATGATTTGATCGTTCCAAGTTTTCTTCCAAGTTGAGTCATGACTATCTATAAATGGTCAAGTATATTGCATTGAATAAATTGTTCATTGTGCAGGAAATAGGAAGATCTCCTCTGAGACAATTGTGGCAATCACAGTTCCTACAACTCTTGTTTTCATCATAATTTTATCTGCTTCATGCTACTGCCTCCTTAAAAGAAAAACGTACGAAGTTGCAAGTGAGGGAATCGGTACTATATTACAGAACTCAAAAGTTTTTGTTTTATCATACTCCAATTTAAGCCATGGTGTTGAAATCTCGATCTGACTGGGTGGTTCAGCCGCTCCAACCGAGACTTGTGACCTTAACCAGCTCGGTTTGCAACTCAACCTCGGTGAAAATGGTCGAACCATACTATGACATCATCATAAAATTTTGCGACTTATGAGCAAAATTGTTTTAAAATTTATTTTAATGTTGAATTAGATGATAACTTGGTCCGACTACTGATTTCCTGATTCTAGTGTCAGTTAACCCAGATAACCCTTTCACTGAGTTAATGTACGGTTTGAATCTGAAAACATAGATTAAAACTAACTTAAATTTTCATTTGGTATAATGTTCAGGTGGAAATGAAATTTCAGGGGTGGAATCTTTACAGTTAGACTTGCATACCATCATAGCTGCCACATGCAATTTCTCTGAAGGAAACAAGATTGGTGAGGGTGGATTTGGCAGTGTGTACAAGGTAAGGCATTTTCCCTTTTTCTTTCTTCTTTTTCTCAAAACTGGTATGAGTGAGATTTTATCCCAAGAGATTTAACCAACTGAACTTGTCAATGTAGCTTCACAATGATCATTGTCTATATATGTCTTCAGGGTACTCTTCAGAATGGACAGATGGTAGCTATCAAGAGGCTATCAAAAAACTCAGGTCAAGGTTTAGAAGAATTTAGGAATGAGGTTGCTTTGGTAGCCAAGCTTCAGCACAGGAATTTAGTGAGGTTGCTGGGATTTTGTGCTGAAGAAAAGGAGAAAATACTTGTCTATGAATTTGTGCCCAACAAAAGCCTTGATTACTTCCTTTTTGGTTCGAAGCCTTTCCTTTACCACTTCATAAAGTAAGAATTTCAATGTGTTATCTCAGAAGCTGTATGATTTTGATGGATGTATGTGCAGACCCTGAAAAACAAGGGCAATTGGATTGGTTAACGCGTAGCAAGATTTTAGGAGGAATTGCTCGAGGACTCCTGTATCTGCACGAGGATTCCAGGCTCAGGATTATACATCGTGACCTAAAAGCTAGCAATGTTCTGTTGGATGAGGATATGAACCCGAAGATAGCTGATTTTGGCATGGCAAGGATTTGTGGGGTGATCAAAGTCAAGGAGATACAAGCAAAATCGTTGGCACATAGTAAGATTTAACACCAACCTTATAATATTTTATTATGTGACACCGTTACACAAATCCCACGTCGTACCTCATCACCTGCAAATTACAAATCTCAAAAAAACAGAATATGATGTTGCTATTAATCTAACCTTGTACTGGTTTATAAATAAATGGTGCTACATTTCAGTGGTTATATGCCTCCAGAGTATGCAATTCATGGAAGGTTTTCGGTCAAGTCAGATGTGTATAGCTATGGAGTTCTAATACTAGAGATCATAAGCGGCCAAAAAAACAGTTCTTTCTATCAATCAGATTATGCAGAGGACCTCTTGAGCTATGTAAGCTACAAACTCAGATTCCTTCAATTTGTCTGTCTATCAGTTTGATATGAAAAATTACCTAATGTTTTGTCCCAGGCCTGGAGACTTTGGAGGGATGGAACACCATTGGAGCTAATGGATCAAACTCTAGGAAGATCTTTTCATCGAAATGAAGTCACTCGATGCATCCATATTGGATTATTGTGCGTTCAGGAAGATCCAGCGGACAGACCTATGATGGCAACTGTATTGCTCATGCTTAACAGTTTCTCTGTCACGCTGCCATTACCGAAACGCCCAGCATTCTGCATTCGAAGCAGGACAGGGCAAAGCACTTCAGAATTGGGTCAGGAAGCAGTGCAATCTTCAAGCAAATCCTTGCCTTCATCTGTAAATGAAGTTTCCATAACTGAACTCTTCCCTCGTTAGAACAAATACATACATTACAATTAAGGCTTGTTTTTGTGATTTATAATGCTTGTTCTAAAGACATTTCATATGTATACAACATGTTAACGACCCTCTAGCTCTGTAATTGAGGCCTCATTCAAAGAAAATTGAACATGATTTTGATTGTGATCCAGCATAGGTGAAGCTGAATCATCCATATCCGAGTCTGGTTGCATGAAAAATGCAGGTTTTGAGGGAACTGGGAGAGATAAAGAGCAGCTAGTGAGCATGAGAACAACTGAAGCCATTGTTGGTCTGTTTGCTACATTTTCTTGAACACAAAGCAGCCCAATGTGAATAAATCTCATCACTTCACTGCTAGAACCAACTCTCATAGTAGGGTCTATCAGATTCAAAGCTGTCCCTTCGTTCCAGTTTCTCCATGCCTGTCAAAAATATCAAATTATAATGTCTTGGTTCAACAACTCAACCCACAGCCCGTCGTGATTTTGCTTTTGGGCAGCTCAAACAACGTGGGATTTGCTCACAGAATAGAAAAAATATATATATATTGATAAGGACTTGCGTTTACTTACATAGGTCAATAGATCTTGTGCTTGCCCTTCATTATGAAAAGAGCTATTCTTTTGACCACTGATGATTTCCAGGACCAACACACCAAAGCTAAAAACATCAGACTTGACTGAGAATTTTCCGTGCTTTAGGTACTCTGGAGCCATATATCCACTGAAAAATGCCCACAGATGGATTAGATTAGTTTCATTTAGCAAGGTCTAAGTTTTATATATACTTACAAGGTCCCAACAACTCTACTTGTATCCCCCTGAGTTTGATCCATTTCAAACATTTTTGCCATTCCGAAATCTGAAATTTTTGGAACCATGTCAGCATCTAGAAGAATATTACTAGCTTTTAGATCACGATGTATGACCCGGAACCTAGAATCTTCATGAAGGTAAAGAAGTCCCCGTGCTATGCCCCCGATGACTTTGTGCCGAGTCTCCCAATCCAGTAATGGACGCCTTATCGGATCTGTACAGGTTATACAATTTCAAATCAAGAACAAGCTACAAGATAATCATAAATAAAAGAAAGACAGCAGTGAAACCATACCAAATATGAAGTTATCTAGACTTGAATTGGGGACAAGCTCATAGATGAGAAGCCTTTCATTTCCTCTCAAACAGAAACCCAGAAGTCTAACCAAGTTCCTATGTTGAAGCTTGGCCACCAAGAGGACTTCATTTTTAAACTCTATTTCTCCTTGTCCAGAATCTCTGGACAGTCTCTTCACAGCTATGTCCCGTCCTCCAGGAAGCCTCCCCTGAAATTGTATAGCTTCAAGAAATTAAAAACTTACAATTCAATCCATTTTGACTGACAATTTATAATCAATTTGGTCTATGAATATGTAACATTCCTAGAAAAATTCGACATCTATAAAGCATGAGAGAAATATTAGATTGTATGGACATTCCACATTGCTTACGAATGGCAAGAAATGATTGCTTAAATAGCTTGTTACCTACTAAACCATCAAGATATATGTTGGGTTGCAAAGCCCAAAACCAAAAATGTAATGGATTATTTGTCCAAAAAGGACAATATCTTAACAGTAAGTCAGGAGGACAATTGACCTAAACTATGACATCCCAAGTCAAATCTCATACCATAAAGTACGGAAGAGATGTTGGGTATGTATGGGCGTCTTACATCATTTTGGATGCTGAAACAAAATTAATTAAATAACATGTGAACTTTTAAATTGTTACAATGCATTTTGGATTGTAAAATCTAAGCACAAATTTGTGATGGACTATGTCCAAAGAAGATGATATCTTATAAATGAGTAATGTCATTTAGACTAAGACGTTACAAATGGTATCAAAATCACTTTGCATATTCTCTTAAGTGATAGTGGGGCCTTATCGAGTCCTTTTGCTAAGATTCGTAGATGGGATGAATGTAATACTAAGACACAAATCTCAGATCAATAAAGCACAAAAAATATGTTGGGTATGTATAAACATTCTACATCGCTTAAGGATTATTACCTTGTAAACAATACCAAATCCGCCTTGTCCAAGCTTATTATCATCTGAGAAGTCATTTGTTGCAGCTCTGATAGTGCTGAAGTCAAATTGCAAAGATTCCACATCCTCAATTTCATCACCATCTAAACAATAAGAATGACAAAAGTGAGAGCTCAAAAAGAAATGAAGTTCATTAGTTGCAGGTCTTACAGCAGAGAAAACTGCGCATACCTTCTGTGTCCTGCTTACTTATGATCTCCTTCTTTGCCTTTCTCCTCTGTCTAACAAGGACACAAGTGAAGGCAACAAGTGCTACAGTAATGACTAGTGCAGAAGAAGCAATGATTATAATAGTTCTAGATGTAAGGTGTCCTTTGCCTGCATCCACAAACCAGAGAATGTGTACACAGTCAATATAAGGAAAAACATGTTGAGCACACATGAATAAAATACAAGGATTCATAATATTGCACATTGATCAATCAAAAACAGATTCAACTACAGAAAGAAAAATCAATTCTTTAGAATCATTCTTGTAACACGAGTTTTCCAAATCCTACATCAATGAAGCATGAGAGAGATGTTGGGAGTTTCTAAACTGTCAATGCATGTTTCGGATTGTAAAGCACAAAAATAAAACAGTGGCAAACTGTTTGTCTGAAGCAAACAATAAATTGACATTGTTATGTTACTAATGTTATCAGAAACACTCCCATTGAGTATGTTCATGCATTCCCAAATTGTTAAGACAGGTTTTGGGCTTTGATCTTGTTGGGTATGTCCATGCATCCCCAAACTATAAAGACGCTTGCTAATATGTCCAAAGCGAACAATATCTTACCAAGCTATTGGACTAGAATGTTACCATTCTTTCCTTTAAACGAAACAAAAAGAGATGGAATAAGTCCGAATTCTATTTATGTCTTTTTGGATATTTCTCAATTTCCTAGCTATTTACAGAAAATGAAAGCCAGATGAATAAGCATCCCCTTCCAGAAATTGAAGAATTTCTTGAGAATTCTACAAGATCCATTAGTTTATATACAGATATAACTTCATCAGAGTTCCAGTCTTACCAAGAGATTCACTAGAGATCAAAAACTGATGAAGAAAAGAGAAGACAATCCTTTTGTAAAGTTCATATTAGGAAAGGAACCTGAAACATACCTTTTCGGATATCTGATGGTGAAGGAAGAGATGGCGATGATGGAGAAGGAAGAGATGGTGACACGGGAACAAGAGTGGCATTATAGAAAGGGTCCAAATCCCAGATATACATGCAGCTAGGTCTCATAATAAGGCAACCAGGCTTCCCGTGGTAGTGACTTTCATAAAATCCCACAGATTGAGATAGACAATCCTGACAATCAGTCCTCGAAACATCTGGAGTACACTGCATCAGTCCATAAACCTTCACAAAGCTTGTAACATTTTCCTCCCCAATTGCAAACTTACTTGTATAATTATTAGACCCAGCTGCAGCTTCTCTTAACAACCGATCCATCAAGCTTTTCCAAATCTGATCAAACTGTGTCATGTTCAAAGTCATATTGCTCTGATAGCTTCCTCCAGCCATAGGGTCCGCCGCCACTTTTCCAAAGAATGAGTGGTTTGAGTAACGCAGAATGCACTGAGGACTGCCTCCCCATGCCACTGCTTCTTTCTGGTTCAAACATGTCTTCACCATATCTTTGGCTGCAGAACTTACACAACTAGCACACTTTTCCGCAGAAGCATCTCCTCTGCAATTCACAAGAGCATAAACTTTGTCTGGCTCTTCACCGATACTTGCAGTGTAAAAAAACCCTTCATGGAGAGTGACATTAGAGGCAAGAGATGAGAGAATAAGGTTTCTGTTCTTCTCATAAGTGCTATTAGCCGTGAAATTCCCAGTATCATAACATATGGTTGCTCTGCTAACACCAAAATTTATGAGCAAAATAGAAGCCAAAAAAAGCAAAGCTCTGAAACCCACCTTCATTTTCATGGCTTTGGAGAAGATTAACCATAACATACAATTTATTAAAGTGAAATATTGAATGATTGCTTGTTTTTCTAGAGCCACTAATGAGCTTTTTGACTTCCTAGCATATTTGCTTATTTTGTGTTTTCACAATGGATTGTAGTGGAGCACTATTCACAGTCTTCTAGTCAAACAAATTTATAGTGATGATGATGAGAAAATTGTTGGGAAGAAACACGCTATTTGTTCTGGTTAACCCTTGACCTGGAACAGGGACAACATTATTCAATATTCTCTCACTTCTCTTGTTACAATATGCTAGGATTGTCATTCTTAGAAGATCAAACTTTTTTAGGACTCTTGTTATTAAACCAAAGCCTACTACGATTCTTATTTGATAGGAAAATCCTGAAATGACTTGTCATTAGATGATAGTGAAGTCTTCTAATCAAACAACCTTGTACTAATGAGATGAGAAGAATTTTGAGGAAAATTTGATGGTAAAGGTGTAGACAATGAACCAGAGATTGTGTACGATATCAATACAATAAATAGTTACACAATAAAGAGGAAGAAAACGCTCAATTTATTTTGAATTACCAAAAACTGGAGCAAAAACAGTTGTAGTCATTATTTTCTGCCATGTCTCTTTACAATATACTAGGATTATCAATTCTAGACCAAACCTTGTTAAGATTTTTATTGTTAAAGCAAAGCTTATTAGGATTGTGAAATCCTAAAATGGTTCTTCATGACATAGACTCAATTCGCAAATAGCGACTAAGAGCAAAAAGTATCTTACATATAGCATTGTATTTATTATATGATAAAAAATATGTAATGAATAGTTAAATATTGGTTACAAACATGGGAACATTATCCCTTACACCTTTACCCCCTCACCGAGGAATCGATGAAATGATTCCACATCCATTGATCAAATATCGAGACCCATAGTAGTTAGTAGAACGTCCTATAGAAAAAGTGATATGAATGTGCAAGACAACACACACACATACATACATATGTATAGCGCTTACTCATCTCTAGGAGTTTAAATGCGAAAACATAATATACATCTATACTATATATACAACTAGTCATTTCCAACAGTTGAAATGTAAAAGCATTATATATATATATATATAGAGAGAGAGAGAGAGAGAGTGAACACCTACTCATTTCTAGGAGTTTACATGTGAAAGCATTATGGTCAAGCTATGAACTTTGATAAATTGACTGACCTTTTTTTTTTGGGGGGTCTTTGTTGAAACTTGTGGAACATGCTTCAACTAATAGTCCAAAAGTCGAGAAATTTATAATAAAAGACAGGCCAAATGACTTATTCCCACCCAAGGTTTTTGTAAGTGACAAATTGTCATCCAAAAATTTTTAAAAAGTCAAATACTCACCTATTGATCAAAATAAACCATTAATTTTAACTAGTCGAAAAGATATTTTATCTTTTTGAATAAAAATTAAAATTAATAAAATTAATTTTATAAAACTAATTAAAATATAAAATAATATTAAATTAATAAAAAAATTAATAAAATACTAAAAAATTAATAAAATTTTAAAAAATAAAATAAAATATTAAAAAACGTCGTTAACCTAAAAAACAAATGTTATTTTTTATTAAAGGGTATTTTAGTTATTTTAATAAAATGTTAATAAAATTGGAAAGAATTAGGTTAATTAGTGGGTATTTGGCCTTTTAATATTTTTTGGGTAAAAATTTGTAATTTAGGGAAACTTTGGGTGGGAATATGTCATTTAGGAAAACTTTGGGTGGGAATATGTGATTTGGCCTATAAAACAAATAGATTTGGACGACCATAAAAATGGTGGGACTAGCTTTAATAAATATATTGAAATAAATGTGTTTTTTTATTATGCTATCACCCACTGTTTGGAGAATCATCCATTAAAAAAAAAAAAAAAAAGAATATAATAATAAACACCAATGTTAGTGGTATTCTGTATTCAAACTCAGATCGATTGGTTCAACCGATCGGACTAAGATTCAATGAACAATTTAAGTCTATATAAGAAAAAAGTATAAGAAAAGTATTTAAGTCTGAGCTCAGTAAAGGGGGGATACTGAGAACTTAAATTTAAGTCTATATAAGAAAAAAGTATAAGGGATTGGAGACTTGGCATATTCTTAACATGGTAATACTGCAATGAACAATGAATATACAAAGAACTCATTTCCCAGAGTTTAAATGCCAAAGCGTTATGGTCAAGCTGTGAACTTTGAAAATTTGTTTGACCTTTTTTTTTTTTTTTTTTTTTTTTTTCTTTTGGTCTTCGTTGAACCTTGTGGAACGTGCTTCAACTAATAGTCCAAAAGTTGTGAAATTTATAATAAAAAACAGGCCAAACAAGTTATTCCCATCCAAGGTTTCCTTGAATGACAATTTTCTATCCAAAAACTTTTAGGAAGCCAAATATCCACCCTTTGACCAAAGTTAACCATTAAATTTAATTGATCAGAGGGTCATTTTTGCCTTTTTGAATAAAATTTATAAAATGATAAAATTAATTTTATAAAAAATAATTAAAATATAAAATAATATTAATATAATAAAAAATTAATAAAAAATAAAAAACTAAAATTTTAAAAAAATTAATAAAATTTTAAAAAATTAAATAAAAATTAAAAAAGTGGCCACCGCAACCGTTAACTTAATTAGGTGGTTGAAAACGGTCACTTGATTCCATTGACAGCCTGATATAGCCGTTTTGATAGCGAAGGAGGCTAGACCTAGCGACCAAGAATGATGAAAACAGTCGATTTCAAGTATGTCGATTGTTTTCAGCTATTGAGAATGGTAAAAAACGATTAGTTTCAAGCATATTGGTCATTTCCAACCATCTCTGATAACGATGGTCGCCTTCACCAGATCTTTGGTGACCTGATCTAGCTACCTTCATTATTGAGGCATTTAGATCTAGTCGCCAATGGAACCAAATGACCGTTTTTGGCCAACTGATTAAGTTAACGACAACTATTGTCAACTACTTTTTTTATTTTAGTTTTAAAATTTTAAATTTATTATTATTATATTAAAGTTTATTTTAAAATTAATATTATTTATTTTTTTTATTGAATGGTATTTTAATTATTTCAATAAAAATATTAATAAAATCACAAGGAATTTGGTTAAGGGGTGGGAATTTGGCTTTTCAAAAGTTTCTTGATGGAAATTTGTCATTTAGGCAAACCTTGGGTAGGAATAAAGTATTTGGCATAAAAAACAAGGAGACTGATGACCATAAAAATGGTGGGACTAGCTTTAACAAATAAATTAAAATAAACGTGTTTTTTATTATGCTACCAACCCACTTGGAGAATCATCCATTAAGAAAAGAAAAAAAGGGAATATAATTATAAACACCTTCTTCAACTTCATCATCAAATTATCGATTTAAATGCACAATTCTAATAGGGGAAAGGGCGGATCAAGTACATCGATGCTTAGAAAAGGAGGGACCCTAAGAAATTAAATCTAAGTCTATATAAGAAAAAAGTAAATGGGATTGGAGACTTGGCATATTCTTAACATGATAATACTGCAATAAAAAAATGAATATATGTAGGATTATGTTTGTTTTGGATATACATTCCGTCGTGATTTTATTTTTGGGTTTTACAACTTAAAATCCATCCAATTTGTTTAAAAGCTCACAAGTTACTTAATCAATTATCTCTTATCCTCCGTAAATGATATGGAATGCTCGTACTTTCTAACATTTTTTGTGTTTTGTCGATGTAAATTTTTCGTATTTTGTCGATGTAAGATTTACTTAATTGTTTCATTTCTAGTTAAAGAACCAGAACAAGAACTTATAATTCAATCTTTACTTGCATCTTTTAGAGTCAAACTTCAAGATAGTAAGACATAAAAACAAAGAACTGAATTTAATCACAGAATCTCTAAGAATAATTAAGATTGAGCAAACCCACACAGGTTAGTTTGTGAAGGGAAAATGTATCAAATCCAAATTTTCTTGGCTCAAGTTAAAATAGCACAAGCAAAGAAAATCAACCCAAACAAAGTTGACAAAGGAACACCATTGGAGCATACTGACCCAACTTCAGGCAATTCTTTTCGCTAAACGAGGCCTTTAGTGTAATACTTTGGTTCAATAGTTTGGCCACGTAAAATAATCAGTTTAAAAACTTATAAACTATTTAATTTATATTCCATTATCCACTTTAAGCAATGGGATGATTATGCATACTCAATATTCCTCTCATGTTTTATCGATTTAGAATTTATTTAAAAGTGTTACATTTAGATTCATCTATGTTGATTTGTCGCATGAAAAATCTAATGGATTTATATTGATATTCTAAAATGTTTAATATTTCAAAAAAGTCATACTTGCTATATTCAACTAAATTAACAAATGGACAGAGTCATACATTCGCTGCATTTACTTAAGTGTATTTAGAAAGGTGCATATACAGCTTAATTTCTCCATTACCACCATAGAGCACCTTGAAAATTCACCTTTCAAAATCCACATTTCTTGAATTCGAATAACCACTATACAATTGTTATTACCACTAGATTTACAGTTTTCAAAGCTTAAAGATAAAACTTCAACTTTCAGATGTTATCAAGGGTCAAGCTGAGTAATTGAACCCTCATTCAACGAAAACTGAGCATAATTTTCACTGTAATCCAACGTAGACGATTTTGAATAATCCAGCTGCGGGCTAGATTGCATAAAAATGCAGGTTTGAGGGCATTGGGAGAGACTGAGAGTAGCTAGTCAACAGAAGAACAACTGAACACATGGCAGGTCTATTGGCTACATTTTCTTGAACACAAAGCAAGCCACTAGTGTGGATACATCTCAACAATTCACTGCTAAAGCAACCCCTAAGACTGGAATCTATTAGATTCAAAGTTATCCCTCGATTCCAGTTTCTCCATGCCTGCAAAATTGGGCAAGTCAGACTTGGCTGAGAAGTGTCACCAGTTCAACACTCCTAACAACCAGCTATTTTTAGCAATTTTTCACCTCCATCGATCACTCTTGTGGACTATTAGGTGAAACTGTTGCAACCAAGCCAGCTATGGTGTTGGCTTGAGTTTGATCCATTTCGAACAACCTTGTCAGTCCAAAATCGGCAATTTTCAGAATCATATCAACATCGAGAAGATTATTGCTAGCTTTGAGGTCACCATGAATGATGCAAAACCTAGAATCTTCATGAAGATAATGCAATCCTCAAGTTATACCCCTAATGATTTTGTATCGTGTTTGGGTCTTTCACCCCAAAAACTAGTTCAAGAAACGCTTATGCACTAACACCTAGCTCACTTCTCAATTGACGTGGGACAATCCAACAAATATGAAACTGTTTAGAATAAAATTGGGCAATAACTCATAGATTAGATGTTAGGATTTGAGGTTGCTTGGTTGAACTTCTTTTTTGTTTATGATTAATGTAGCAGTTGACAAGTAGGTAGAAATGGTTGATAAACCATCTTTTATGGTACTACTTCACTGCCATAAGTATGGTTGGCCTTATGTGAATTATGATCAGCTTGTACTACCTTGTATATCTATGTATCTCATCTATGAAATGATATGATCATCTCTTTCAAATTTATCTTCAGCTCTCTTATCTCTAAGCTTTCTTTTTCTTCTCCAAAAGGTTGCTTTAAGTCTTTCTTCACTGTTTTTTTTCCAGTAATTCAGAAACCTTCAGTTATAACTTTCTTCCAGCTGAACAAACTGAATTCAACATGGTATCAGAGCATACTTAATGTTCTTGAGGGACCCTACTGCTTCTGAATGAGATCTGGAAACTCACATATCCTTGGCTGAGTTGAAACCTGAATCTTGTGTCACCGTATGGCTTCTTCAACAACTTCTACTGCTTCCTCTTCTTCAATATCTACTCCTGTGTACAATGGGGAGAATTATCATACTTGGGCAGTCAAGATGAAGATTTACATGAAAGGGTTAGGCTTATGGCAATATGTTGAGGAGGAGAAGGAAGTTCCTGCTCTGGGACCTAATCCTACTTTAAATCAAATCCGGCTGCATGAGGAAGAGCTGACTAGAGCACCTAGAGCTCTATTTATACTTCACCAAGAAGTTACTGAAGTTGTTTTCTCTAAGATCTTGACCTGTGAAACAGCTAAGCAGGCCTGGGAAAGATTAAAGGAGGACTTCTTGGGCAGTGAAAGATCAAGGCAAATGCACATATTGAATCTCAGGAGAGAATTTGAGATTCTTAAAATGAAAGAAGATGAAACCATAAAAAGGTATGTAGATAGAGTTATGGCAGTAGTTAATCAGATAAGGTTGATGGGAGAAACCTTAACAGATCAAAGAGTTGTTGAGAAAGTTTTGGTCAGCATCCCTGAAAGATATGAAGCAAAAATTTCTTCCTTGGAGGATTCTAAAGTATTTTCAGAACTTACCTTGCTGGAAGTCTTAAATCCGTTGAAAGCTCAAGACCAGAGAAGATCCTTGAGACTGGAAGAGGCAACTGAAGGAGCATTGGCAGTAAAACTGAATGAAAAGAAATTTGTATAGAATTTCAGCAAGAAACTGTAAGCTGAAAAGGTGGAAGATAAAAGAGAAGAAAAGAAAGATAAAGGAAAAGCACAAAATGAGAGAAAGGGAAAATATAATCCCTGTCCATACTATAAGAAAAAATGACACTCACCCAGTTATTGTTGGTTTAGGCCAAATGCTAAGTGCAAGTCATGTAATCAGTTTGGACACATTGACAAAGTTTGCAAAAACAAAAATTCAAATCAAGCACAGCCAGCACATCAAGTTCAAACTAGTAAGATTCAAGAAAGTTTGAATGAAAATTTGTTTATGGCTATTGGATATTCTTCTCTCGGAAACCATGAAGGTTGGCTAATAGACAGTGGCTGCTCAAATCATATGACCTTTGATTCATCAATTTTGACTGATCTGGATAATACTTACAGTTCCAAGGTACAGATTGGAAATGAAGAGTTTCTGGAGGTGAAAGGCAAAGGTTCAATAGTAGTAAGCACTCCTACAGGTAAGAAACTCATCAAGGATGTTCTTTATGTTCCTAACATTAGCTATAACTTATTGAGTGTTGGCCAAATGATGGAGAAAGGTTATTCATTACATTTTCATCAAAATTCCTGCATTATATATGATCAAGAAGGCATAGAGGTCATAACAGTAAGCATGAAAGATAAACATTTTGAATTAAATTGGAGTGAACATGCAGCAAATACAGCTCAAGTTAGAAAAGAAAGAATCAATGTTTGGCACAAAAGACTTGGCCATCTCAGTCAAAAGAATCTGAAACTTATGTGTGATTCAAACCTGATTTGTGATTTAGTTGAATGTTCTAAAGCTGATGAAGTATGCAGAGCCTGCCAATTTGGTAAACAAACCAAACTGCCCTTCTCCAGCAATAACAAAAGAGCCACAGAGAAGCTACAGCTTGTACACACTGACTTATGTGGACCTATGGAAGAATTATCACTTAATGGAAGTAGGTACCTCTTGCTCTTTATTGATGATCACTCCATATACTACTGGACTTATTTCCTAAAACAAAAGTCTGAAACTCTTATGGTTTTCAAGAATTTTAAGGCTGAAGTTGAGAGACAATCAAGCTGCAAAATTAGAATACTTAGATCAGACAATGGATCTGAGTATTCCTAAAAAAACTTTGTTGAATTCTGTAACTCTGAAGGCATAATTCACCAGCTAACTTGTCCTTATACTCCACAGCAAAATGGAGTAAGTGAAAGGAAAAATAGATCAATATTGGAGATGGCTAGATGCTTAATGTTTGAAAAACAATTGCCAAAAATTTTTTGGGCAGAGGCAGCCAATACTTCAACTTATTTACTTAATATGCTGCCCACAAGAGTGTTAGCTAATGCTTCTCCTTATGAATTATGGCATGGGTGTAAGCCTTCAGTGAGTCATTTAAAAGTCTTTGGATGTGTGTGTTATGTGCATGTACCATCTGAAAAAAGAAGCAAGCTGGATGCTAAAGCAGAAGCTGGTATTTTCATTAGATACAGTAAGGTAACCAAAGAATACAGAGTTTATAATCCATGTACAAAAAAGATAATAATCAGTAGAAGTGTGAAGTTTGATGAGCTAGCAACTTGGAACTGGAAAGAAGATTCAGCAAACTTCAGCAGCTCAAATGATATGCCAGCTACTAATACCTTGTCTGAAGGATTGAATGATTCAAGTGATGATGAGAAAACTTCAGTAACAAGGATGAGAACCTTAGAAGATGTTTACAGTAGGTGTAACCTAGCAATCAAGGAACCTGAATCATTTGAAGATGTTACGGGCTGCTAGGAATGGATAAAAGCCATGGAAGAAGAGATTAGCATGATAAACAAAAATTCCACCTGGACATTGGTGAAGAAACCTGAGAATCAAAAGACCATTGGAGTTAAATGGATCTTTAGGATGAAGCTAAATGCTGATGGTTCCATAAACAAATTTAAAGCAAGATTGGTGGCCAAGGGTTACTTACAGAAACCTAGTGTATACTATTCAGAAACCTATGCTCCAGTTGCCAAATATAACACAGTAAGGCTGCTTATTGCCTTATCTACAAAGCTGAAATGGAAAATTTATCACATGGATGTAAAGTCTGCCTTTCTAAATGGACAACTTGATGAAGAAGTGTTTGTTGAACAACCAAAAGGATTTATAATTAAAGGGAAAGAAGACCATGTTTATAAGCTGCATAAGGCCTTGTATGGCCTAAAATAGGCTCCAAAAGCCTGGTATTGCAGGATTCATTCTTACCTGTAACACCAAGGCTTTATATTGTAGGACCCGCCGCCCCGAGTACCCCTGCTATTGAGGATCACTGTTCTTTTTATTTATTAACTGGAAATCGGGTACCCGAGAGGGAATCCTACGAAAAAGGAAACCTGTTACTAATTACATTGTAAGCGGAAGCTGAAACTGAAACTAAATGTACAA